>NMUG010004341.1:0-13946 GCA_002855965.1 Monotropa hypopitys | reverse complement strand
TTTTCTTTGAGTCGTTGTACCATCTGGAAATTTATAACCAGAGTATTGTTGAGTATTTTATTTTATATTTTAGTTTTCCGTTCAGCGTTTTGGGTTAGTAGATGCTTGGCCGTCGCGACCATCCCTTAATAACCGTCATTATTGGTTATCGGGGACGGGTCGTGACAGGGCCCAAGATCATCGCTTAATTCCAACACAATACAGAAATCCTACGTACACACACACACACTTACTTAATAGGAGTTAGAGATTTTACCCACCGGCAAACCATCGTCGCAGCCAATCAAAGCAATGCAATCCAACGTCCATTTACGTAGTTGACCCCCTGCATGCACAACCAAACATCGCTAAATACACGCTCATAGATATACAGACTCACACACATAAGTCAAATGTATTGCGTATACCTCGTGGAGTCGATTCAAGGGTCGTCGACGTGAACCACCAACGATCGTCTGAATCTGTTGTCGTCGCTGCACCACACCGCAACCATCGCGCCACTGCTGCGCTGTCCGCCTTGCTGCCGGGCTCAAACCACCAATAACCGCTACTGTCTGAGCCACCACCCACAGCCGCCTGCGCAGCTGCCAGCGCCGCCGTTATTGTGCCATCGTTCCTCTTTCTTCGGCACTGAACCCCTGTGGTAGCTGCCCACACACCACGACTGCAGCCTCCATAACCGGACAGCCGCCATTCTCCACGGTCGAACTACCGGTGCCGCCCCTTCCTGTGCCATTGTTGCCTGCCTTCTACCTCGCTCGAACCACCACCGCTGCAGCCTCCTATCGCGCCCTGCCACCACCGCACTACCGCACGAGCATCATAGCCGCGCACCTGCTGCTACCCGTCTCCCGCGCCACCCTCCAACTCTGACTGCACGCCGCCATCCTCTCTCTCCCCCTCTGCCGCCCTTCTCTCACCCTCTCTTTCCCTTGCCGGCAACGGCGATGGGGGAAAGACGGAGGGGGTCGTTTGTATTATATTATCATTATTATAATTTATAATATAATTATTATCAACAATAATTATAAATGAGAGGGAAGTTTTTAAATTCAAAATTCCTCTTTAAAATTAACCAATTTAATTTAAAGGGGTCACAGAAAATCGGGTCGTCACATAAGTACTCTAATACTTTGGGAGTTGGCAGATAATATGAATAAATGTAATGAATGTCATGCATGAAATACACTAGGAAAAGAATAATCAGAGTAGCATAGTGGAAGTGTGATAGACCCATCTAGGGTTACTTAATTACTATGGCACATAGGGGTATGTGATACGCTACATGTTTGTAATTGTTAGAATTGTTTGGCCTTCTTGGATCTTGTGGATTTAATATAAACTTCTGAGTAGGACTGCTTGTGCGTGAGTCTATGTGAAAAAGGGAAGTGTTGTCCCTAGATATATATTGAGATAATATATGGCACTTGTGTATGTGCTAAGGTGGCCGGTGTGGGCAGAATAAGTGTTTTACTTATAAGGTGGTCAGTGTTGGTAGTTCGGCATTTATTGCTAAAAGGCTTTTGTATAGCCTAACGTGGCCAGTGTTGGCAGTTCGGCCTTTTTGCCAAGAGGCTTGTGTAGAGCCTAAGGTGGCCAGTATTGGTACAAAATAATAATGAACATCAAATATAGCCATGTGGGCTGGCCTTCGGGTAATCAGAAATCATGTGTACCATATGTGGTGGATGTTTATGAACAAAGACTTTAGCCGAATGGGCTGGCCTTCGGACAAGAGTAAATCAAATTACATTATTTAGGTGTGTGTATGTTCACCCTAGAGTTATAAAGTACATCTATTCCTTATAGGAATATAAGCGGTTGGAAATGTGAATGAACTTATGTGGCTTCATACGGGTTATACATTGGCTTGGTATAGAGTTGAAGTATATTGCGGATAGATGATTATCGTTAGTAATAGTCATTATAAGCAAAGAGGATCATGTTAATAATCATTTCTTTGTACACATATAAATAGTGGTGTTGCTGGAAGTACATATCTTGGAAAAGGAATTTAGATTACATTGAAGATGACACTTGAGGTAGAATATTCTATGTGAATCTTTAGATGTTAATGACTAGTCGTAGAGGGCATTTCACACCCTTCGTATGCTGACTGTTTCTTAGACACACTTACATGGTAGACGTTGAGTAAGATGGGCATTCCCTTGAGTTGTCCCCCTTCTTGGGCATAGACTTGCAATAATAAGAAAAGAATGATTATTTTAGTTGTTATTGAATCGAGAAATGGAATCATATGAATAAGATAAAGATGAATGTAAGACTTGAAAGAAATGCGAATCGGAATAAATTTGAATTTAGTTCTTATGTTAGCTTAGTTTATGTTTTTAATTCAAGTTATTCCATTATGTTAATTTATTTCTTGTTAGTCATATGTTTAGATGTCATATCTAACAAACTATGAATTTCCTTGCTTGTGTCTTTCTTTTCTTTTGGCTTGGAAATCCAAGATTGGAGGCTTGAGGATCGGGTCCATTACAGTCAGGCTTGGAACAGTGTTAGCCCCTTTCAGTGGGTTTGGAAGTTATAGCAGGTGGTTATGCTGGCTAGTTTTGATTGCCCTTTTTATTATGATTAGTTGTGTAGCCTGTTAGGCTTATTCAGTTGTGGTAGCCACTTTACTTTTCAGGCAATGTAGCTTTGTTCTTGTTGTTGCTAGTAGTTGTTAGAGTTGTTATATTTTGGGATTTGTGAGATGTAGTCTTCCGCTATACTAGAAGCTTTATATTGGTGTCTTATTATGAGATGATGTTTTATCTTAAAGTTATAAGGCCTTTTATTAATCGTATCTTGTGGTGAGTGTATCGCTTGAGGTTTTAATTATCAAGACTTGGATTTTGTTGATCTTGAGGTGTTCTTTGTAACATTATTCGTCCAGTAATTGTATTAAATTAAATGATTATTGGGATGGTCCGTTACAGTTTTGTATCAGAGCTCAAGTTGTGAGATTCTGGAGTTGAGTGTTGAGAGGTGTTGGATTTGAGGTTGTAAATCTTGTAATTGGGCAATGATTGGAGTAGTATTTTCATTGAGGTGTTTGTCATTATAAGAATGTATTGATTGTGGTGATAGATAGTAGTGGACCCTAGGATGGTTAAGTGTTTCAGGGTTGTGTTTAGCTGGGTTGATGACTTGAGGTCATAAAATTCTGTATGTCTTGGAGGTATAGTGAGTCAAGCCTTGGTCTTGTCATCGCTAACATTTATTTTTCTAATAGTTGTGTTGATTTTATTATTGATATAAATCGTTGTAGCAGGTTTGCTAGTATGAATCACGATCATCCTGCAGACGCGGCTCCTAATGCACCGGGTTTTGGTGAGGTAAATCACCCAGTTTTGGAGGATATGAATAAGTTAATGGTAGTGGTCACTCAATTAGGAAAGAATCAGTTGGAGTTTTAGCAGTGGCGAAGGGCCCAGTCGTTTGGCAGAGATCTAGGTATGTATTTGATATCGAGGTTCCGAAAGTTATATTCTGTAGAGTTTGAGGGCTTAGTGGTGCCTTGCGAGGCCGAGAATTGGTTAAAAGAGATTAATAGAGGTTATGAGGGTATCGGATGAAGAAAGAGTAAGATTTGCGACATTTAGTTTAAAGGGTGATGCTTTGTATTAGTGGGAGGCCATGGAGCGTCAGTTATCGGCTCCCTTGTCGGGAGTGCTTCCTGTAGTACATAGGGTGATCACTTTGGAGATGTTTATGGAGAGTTTCAATGAACACTATTGTTCAAAAAGTTATAAGATGGAGCAGGAGATGGCATTTACCTACTTGAGACAAGGTGAGATGGGTGAGGCGGAATATGAGGCGAAGTTTGCAGCTTTATCTAGATATGCAGTGGAGTTGGAGGACTCAGATGAGAAAAAGTGTAAGAGGTTTAGAAATGGGTTGGAACCCAAAATTTTATCTAAGTTGATTTCCTATAGAGAGAGAGGCTGTGATGATTTAGTGGACATGGCTAGAAGGATTGAGAAGGATAATATCAAAATGATTGAACATTGGCGTAGTCACAAAAGAAGTAGAATGGAGTTTTCTCGTTCGGAACAATTGGGTGTTGTTAGTATGGATCATAAGAATGAGGGCATCTCGATGGCAAAACATAAGGGGAAAAATAATGGGTACGATGGTAAGGAATTGGGCCAAAATGTGAGATCACAGATTTGTGCAAGTGCTTTTGATTCTTCTAAGAGGTGTTTCAGCTATGGGGCTTTGGGGCATAGAATGAGAGAGCGTGTTGCTAAGGGTCAAGGTTTCAAATATTTTAGATGTAACAAATTTGGGCACAAGGCAGTTCAGTGTCCGCAGAATCAAAATGAGTTGCAAATGGCATCGGTGAATCAAATGGTGGATAAGTATTCTATGGGCAAGGGGAATGTGGTATACTTTGAGTGTAAGGAAGTTGGGCACATAAAGTCAGAGTGCCCTAAACCTCTAGTGATGATCAAGGAAACCGTGGCTGGTGTTCTATCTAGGAGCAAGAAAAGGAAAAGTGTCGCAGAGGCTCCAGGGATATGGGTTACTTCAACCTCACGTGGAGTGCATTACACACTATAGATATGACAGGTATCTTGTTGTGCATTCTTGATTTTTATGCACATGGATCTATATATGATAAATAGATCTTGAGTATGTTAAATCGTATGAAATCATGCAATGCAATGTATTTGGAAATACTTTCTTATTGAAGAGCATGAACCAAAATTTCATATCAAGGATCCTTATGCGTAGAAGTGAAACAAGAAAATCTTATATAAGAAACTAACGGAATGGAACCTTGATAGAATGAACCATTGTGTGGCCTGCCGTATTATGAGCATTGTGGTGATGATTGGTTTGAAACTTTTGTAGGAGTAATTATGTATGAACAAAATAAAAACCCTTGTGAAGAATGTGATCAAATGGAAAGTAGAACTTGCATGGTAAATGAAATATTAAAATAGGCATGTTTAAAATTTTGCATAGTGTGTATGCATGGAAATTATGTTATCATTATAAATTATTGTGCCGTTGGAGCGGTTTGGTAAAGTGTGAGTATGGCTTGGTGATGCATGTTAGGCATCGTTTTAATAACAAGGATACATGTTGGATATGCTTATGTGTTGGGTTGATGGAATCAATATTGATGTCCATGTTATAAGATTTGGGAAAGATTAGGAACATGTTAACGTGATTTTGCTTTCTTAAATTGCTTAAGAGCATGGTATTGTATATAAAGGTTATGATGAAGGTTCAAGTATGAATTGACTTATGTTATTATATTGATGTGGCTAATATTGCGATAAAAATTGAGTTGGGCATGGCTTGTGTCCATGTGGAATACCTTGAAGGATAGTTAGACTAATTGTTTAGTCTTATGCAAATATATATTGCATGTTATTGTAAGTAAGATATGAGGTTTTATCCTCTAGTTGGTAGTGTGCTTTTGATGGTGATGTCCCAGGATAATTGTGTGTGACCGAAATAATTGCCTTGAAATCTAGTTTGAAGGACGCCAAGCTAACGTCCCTTCAAAATGGAGGTCTTGGAAAATTGAACTGGACGACATGATTCTCTTTGGGATGTCGCAGTCAAGGGTTAGAGAGGTATGTTAGAAAGGCATTAGTACTACTATGCATTTGAGCTTTTGGCAATTGGAATGTGTTTTGATAGAGAATGCATTACGAATATTAATTTCGAGGACGAAATTTTTTAAGTGGGGGTGAGTTGTCACACCCGTTTCACTTTAATAATTTAATTTAATTATTTCGATTAATGATTTAATTGTTATAAGGTTAATATTAGAATTGGCAAAAATATTATAGAAAGAGGATATATGTGCTTATTTAAGTGTATAGGGTCATTTAGTGACTTATATGAAAGTATAGGTGCCTTGATGTGTTTTATTAATGGTATTGTTGTAAACGGATTTTAAGAGGAGGGGTATTATGGTAAAGAGCTTAAAATTTGATTTGAAGGGGAATGGGGCTGCCCTAGCCCCCATGGCATGCATGGATTTGGAGAGAAAGAGAGAGTCTTGTAGAGAAAGAAAGGTGAAGAAAACTATCAAGGAGATTGAGGCCTAGAGAGTTATTTCTCTCATTGATCAAGTACCAAGTAGGTAATGTTTTCCCTTAATTTCATAATCAAATTCTTAGTATCGAAGTCAAGATCTAGATTTTTATGTATTTTCGGATTTTTGAGAGTTCTTGGGAAAATCTTGTGATTTGAGGCTTTGTAGTGGTTTGTAGGCCATGTAATTGAAGTATGATGATCTTAGGATAGTGTGGGAGGTTAAGGAATGTGAGGTTTTACGATTTTTGGAGTTTAGAATGAGTTTGGAGTGATTTGGAGAAGTGAGGTTTGTAAAATCGCCATTAGAAACTGTTCACGAACCGATATGAAGACCGGTATGCCGGGCGGTATACCGGTGTCCTACCGGTCCTTGCAATTTTTCCTCAGTAGACTTGTTCCTTCCGTAGTGTGTGGATTTGGCCTAACCGGCATGCCAGGCGGTATACCGGCACCATACCGGTCAGCCTATTTGAAGGGAAGTGTTTGATGATTGCTTTGGGGTCTTGAGGTATAGACCCTTGGGCTTATGTGGAGCCTGTTTGGAGGATATTAATGAACCTTTGGAAGTGTTTGGGGATTTATTTGGAGTGGGTTGGCCTTCGGGCAAGAGTAAATCAAATTACATTATTTAGGTGTGTGTGTGTGTGTTCACCCTAGAGTTATAAAGTACATCTATTCTTCATATGAATGTAAGCGGTTGGAAATGTGAATGAACTTATGTGGCTTCATACGGGTTATACATTGGCTTGGTATAGAGTTGAAGTATATTGCGGATAGATGATTATCGTTAGTAATAGTAATTCTAAGCAAAGAGGATCATGTTAATAATCATTTCTTTGTACACATTTAAATAGTGGTGTTGATAGAAGTACATATCTTGAAAAAGGAATTTAGATTACATTGAAGATGGAACTTGAGGTAGAATATTATATGTGAATCCTTAGATGTTAATGACTAGTCGTAGATGGCATTTCACACCATTCGTACGCTGACTGTTGCTTAGACACACTTGAGTAAGATGTGCAGTCCCTTGGAGTTGTCCTCCTCCTTGGGCATAGACTTGCAATAATAAGAAAAAGAATGATTATTTTAGTTGTTATTGAATCGAGATATGGAATCATATGAATAAGATAAAGATGAATGTAAGACTTGGAAGAAATCCGAATGGGAATGAATATGAATTTAATGCTTATGTTATCTTAGTTTGTGTTTTTAATTCAAGTTATTCCATTATGTTAATTCATTTCTTGTTAGTCATATGTTTAGATGTCATATCTAACAAACTATGAATTTCCTTGCTTGTGTCTTTCTTTTCTTTTGGCTTGGAAATCCAAGATTGGAGGCTTGAGGATCGGGTCCATTACAGTCAGGCTTGGAACAGTGTTAGCCCCTTTCAGTGGGTTTGGAAGTTATAGCAGGTGGTTGTGCTGGCTAGTTTTGATTGCCCTTTTTATTATGATTAGTTGTGTACCATGTTGGGCTTATTCAGTTGGGGTAGCCAATTTACTTGTCAGGTAGTGTAGTTTTGTTCTTGTTGTTGCTAGTAGTTGTCAAAGTTGTTATATTTTGGGATTTGTGAGATGTAGTCTTCCGCTATACTAGATGCTTTATATTGGTGTCTTATTGTGAGGTGATGTTTTATCTTGAAGTTATAAGGCCTTTTATTAATTGTATCTTGTGGTGAGTGTATCGCTTGAGGTTTTAATTATCAAGACTTGGATTTTGTTGATCTTGAGGTGTTCTTTGTAACGTTATTCGTCCAGTAATTATTTTAAATTAAATGGTTATTTGGACGGGTCGTTACATCTACCTTCTGCCATCTTTTTATGATCAAAGAGGTCCCACACACCGAAGGATGGTGGTACTTTTGCAAGAGACCAGACGTTCCTTCCGTGATGGGTAAACTTCCCTTCTCAGTGAAGGAGTGGAAGGATAAATTCTTTTTTGTCAGTGGTTCCAGGTGAGAATTCCCTTGCTGGGATGATGGCTCCATGCCCCGGGTTCAGATAAAGTGGGGAATTCCTTCTGTACAGTGTGAGTAATCCCACTATGAATTTCATTATTATGTTGAAGTCGAAATATACTGGTGGCATAGTCTGACCTTAATTTTCTACCCAGGTCAGGTAAAGGTGCATATTACAAATGATGATCTTGTTGGGATTGCATGTGCTGAGGAGCACGATGTTCACAACTCAAATCATCTCATCACGTCAGAGAGCCTTGCCACTTACCTTCTCGGGCCCGAAGTTGGAAGTGAGGCCTTAGTTTTGGAAAGAAGTATTCATGCCTTGGCATCTACCCGAGTCACTAGTGACTGACTTCATATTGTTTATTTGTTGGTGTCGCCAGAAGCTGAGATGGCCCCTCCTAAGCTGAATAAAGAGACTTTAAAGTTGCTTCAGGTAGAAAGGGAGAGCTTGTTCCTTTGGCGAACTGTTGAGAAGGAAAGTGGTCCCGAGAGGGGAGCACGTGGGTTTTTGTTTCCCTCCTGTAACCTGCTCTCAAGACTTTACCTGTCTCTTCTTCCTTTCCCATTCCCTTGGGTCCTGGGGAAGGCGAGGCAAAAGTGCTTAGTGAGGGGGGGGGGGTAAAACCACCTCTACCCACTGTCGTCAAGTTGAAGAAACAACAGTTGATTCCCTCTTTGGAGGACAAAGGAAAGGGGTCGCAGATCGAGGGCGACGGTCCCACAGTCCTTTTTGATGAGGATCATTCCAAGGCTAAGGCCACATGTATGCCTACTAGTGCTGACCTGAAGTACCTCAAGGCCCAAAACACACAGACTATTGCTGATGAAACAATCATAGAGCTGAGCAGGGTAGGATATTTTTCGTTTTCATTTTGACTTTGCATTTCCATTACGAGCTTATTTCTTTTTTCTTGTGATAGGCCTTAGTGAAGAGTTTTTATCTCGCCCAGGAAGTCAACAATTTCTTATCTCAGCAGGAGAGATTGAATAAAAAGGAATCAGGTCCTACAAGGAGACATTCACTAGGCTCAGCTAGACAAAGAAGCAACTCATCTCGCCCAAAAGAAGGACAAGCTAGCACTGACATCCTTTCATGCTGATATGGCAGTTTGCGATGACTCCAATAAACAATTAAGTGCTGACCTTCGCAAGGCGTTGAGAGATCGAGTCTCTCTTATCTCGAAAAAGACCGTATTAAGTAGTGAGGAGATAAGTCCTTGAGATAATCCGAAGAGGCCCTAGCCGGTTTAAAAGAAATTCATTCTCGGGAAAGGGAGGAGCACTCCGTGGACGTGACCCAAAGCTATTTTGACGGTTTTGAAGACATGCGCTGTCAATGCACAAAGAAGTATCCAGATGTTGATTTTAGCTCTCAACAGTTTGAAGTTACACTAAAGCGATGAAAAAACTGGGGAGATCGGTTCAAGGGAGCAAACAGATCTGTAGGGTTTTGCGGAAAAGATGGTAGAAGAGGCAGTTTTGTCAACTGCTACTGACATTATTGATAGGGCTACTACCGAGCTATCTCAGCCTGACAACGTTCATGTTTTTGAAGATAAATCTTCTGTCTGAGGGACATGTCTTTAATATTTTCGTATCTTACATACTTCTATAATAATGATTCTTCTTTTACCCAGTGCTTTATAATTAAAGGAGGGTGATCGATCCCAAGACTTTTATGGGATCTCGGCTACTGAGCAATTATATTTTGTAGTTTGGCAGTTCTTGACTTCAGTTTCTTTTTTTGTTTCTCTTCCTACCTTGTTGTATTTTGGGCTTCTTGAACAAAAATTGTTTAGGTCACTCAGTTTGGGGAGGTCTGGTTGGGCCTTTATCAATTGACATGGTTGTTTTTGCTCTGGTCTTAGTAGGTTGGATGGACCACTGTTGAATGACTTGGCAATCTGTTTTGCTTTTGCCTTAGCATTATTTTGCCTTAGCAACAGGTCAGATGGACCTTTGTTGTTTGTCTTGGCAATCTTTTTTGGTTTTGTCTCAGCATTATTTTTCCTTAGCAACACGTCGGATGGACCTCTGTTGATTGCATTGGCAATCTTTTTGCTTTTGCCTTAGTATTATTTTGGCTTAGCAATAGGTCGAATAGACCTATATTGATTGCCTTGGCAATCTTTTTGCTTTTGCCTTAGCATTATTTTGCCTTAGAAATAGGTCAGATGGACCTCTGTTGATTGACTTGGCAATCATCTGACCTGTTGATTTCTTTGGCAATCTTTTAAGTTTCCACGATTAATTTAAATTAAACGGATTCTTTTAATTCAAAGTTTTTACAAATCAAAGTGAACAGAATTAAGGTTTCACAAATTAAAGTCAACAGACCGGGGTCCCTTGTTCTTATTCCCCTTAATGCGATAAAAAGTGTCATAGATGTTTGTGTTGCATTAATCAAAATTGCGACAACTACATTGTGAAACTCGTATTTCATTTATTTATGAAGATTGTCAACACCTGAGAGTATCTAAATGGCTTATTACAAAGACATGCAAGCTAGCATTCCTAACCATAGTACCTTTTCAATTGCTCAGCATTCCAAGGGTTGCTCAGCTCCTTTCCCCGTAGGGTGGTTAGCCTGTAGGCCACAACTCTGGAATGCCTGAGTATCTTATATGGGCTTTCCTAGTTAGACTGCAGTTGTTTTGCATTTTCCCCATGAGGTCCTTTCTTAGAACTAGATCTCCTATCTGGAATGTCTTTGGCTTAACCTTGGCATTGTGGTACTTTTCCATCCTGCGTTGGGACACTGCCATTCTAGACACTATCTTATCTCTTCTTTCTTCAATCAGGTCCAGCCCGGCTCTGAGCTCTTCTTCATTATCGGATTTGCCCAATGATGTCGTTCTATAGTTGAGGAGTTTCACTTCAGTGGGAACAACCACTTCTGAGCCGAACACTATGGAATAAGGAGTCTCCTCAATAGCCGTTCTGGGTGATGTTCGGAATGCACAAAGCATAGAATGCAGCTCGTCCGACCACTCCCCTTTTGCGGACTTCAATCTCCTCTTGATTCCCTTCTTTATCTATCTGTTCGTAACCTCGACTTGCCCATTATCTCTCCAGTAAGCCTTTGATGTATAATGAACATGTATTCCCTTAGATCCACAAAATTCTTTAAACTCAGAGCTATCGAATTGCCTTCCCAGGTCAACAACAAGTACCCTAGGCAGGCCAAATCGACATATAATATTCTTCCATAAGAATAAAATCATTGTTCGAGCAGTGATGATGGATAGTACCTTGGCCTCAATCCATTAGAGAAGTAGTCAATTACCATAACTGCATACTTCTTTTGGCCTTTGCCTTTGGACAGTGGCCCTATAAGGTCCATCCCCCAGTGCGCAAAAGGTCATGGCCCTCTTATTGGACACATCTGATTAGGCAATCCGTGCAAGATGTTGGCGAACCTCTGACAGGAATCACACCTTTTGAAAAAATCATCACAGTCACTTTGCATAGTCGGCCAGAAGTACCCAAGCCTCATTATCTTATGAACGAGAGCCCTACCCCCTAATGGTTCCTGCACAAACCCTCATGAACTTCCTCCATTGCCCTATTTGATTCATCTTTGTTCAAGCATCTCAGGTAGAGTAGCGAGAAACTCCTCCTGTAAAGAACATACCCCATTAATGTGTACCTCGCAACTCGGATCCTCAACCTCCTAGCCTCATTTCTATTGCATGGCACTTCTCTAGTGGTGATATACTTGATAATTGGTTCCGCCCATGAACTAGAGTAGTCCACCAGTATAATTGGGAAAGGACTTTCCTCCTTTATGCTCGGGGTTTTCAATAATTGGACCAATTTTCCCTTGGGCGCTAGCCCTCTCCTGTAGTGAATGTCTTGGATAATTGGTCAGTCTCTTGATTTTCTGTGAGGCCACGACCCAATAAGTAAGGCATAAAATAAATTTAATTGTTATTATTATATTTTCTAGAAATTTTGAGAATTTATTAGAATTTATTTGAGGCTAAAAGAATCATTAAAATGAAGTTTGAGGGTTTAATCAATAAAATAAAATAAATTAGGGACTAAACCGTGAACAAAAAAAAGTTAAGGGCTCAATCTAGGACCCGTTCGAAAACCAGTGGATCGGATCGGTTCGAAACCGACCGACTGGCCCAGCCCGGACCCCTCGGACTGCGCGGAAGCAGCTCTGTCGAGCTGCAGGGTCAAGTCCCATCCGGACTAACCAACCGTCTGACTGATGGGACAACACAGTCGCAGGTTGACTGACATGTTAGAGTTTAGACCTAACCCAGATTAGATAGGTCACTGTCGATTCGGCAGGATTAAGGAGGGGTCAATCAAGCCATTAATGCAGCTAACCCTCCAGCTTACTATATAAACAGCCATACCCAAGCATTCAAGACCCATCCATCCATCCTTCGTGCATTAAGATCTAGAGTGAGAAAGAGCAATCCTTCGAATAGATTGTTGTTCGGCCAACACTTACCCAGATCTAGAACCCTTGACTAATCAACCCCTAGCCACTCAAACAACCTTCCTAAACTTGCCAGAGTAATCTCCACTGACCGAACCAGCATTCTCTGAAAAGAAGCAACTCGGCAACCTAGTTGGGAAACAAAGAGCTTAACTCAGATAAATCTTAAGCCCTTCGGTCATGATTGTTATCAACGTCTTGTCCTTATTCCAGCTCCGCAAGTCCATCAAAGGACTTAGCCGCACTAGAATCAGTTTGACATGTCTCTCTTGGATTTTCCGGAGCACCTCAGCTTTAGTACTTTAGCTCGGCATAAATGCCCAGTGCTCGTCTGATGCGGATAGCATTGCAGACGCTTACTTGGAGACACGTGGGAGACGCTACACACGTGCTGTTGGTAAATCAGCCATAACTTTGGCTGTTTAACTCTGATTTGGGCCCATAATATATCGATGGAAAGGTGCCGAGAATACGCACACTGCCAAATACCGCTACTCCGTATTCGGTTTAAAATAAAATGTCAAAACCGCTGCTGACAGCAGCTTTGGGCCCATTCTTTGTGCTGGGCTTTTATTTTGGACTGTTTTATTTTCTTTTCTTTTAGCCCTAGTTGGTACCCGGTTTGTCCCGGGCCTAGGGTTTTAGCGTAGCCTATTTAAACTATTGTTCTTGATGTAATAGGCAGCTTTGGATTTGAATGAAACCCTAGAGTGCGATTTCTGCACTTTCTTTCCAATCACCCGGTATTCACCCTGAATCAACGCCTGATTGATGCCTATCGACTTGGTATTCATTTGAATCAACAAGTTTATAGAAGGAACTCATCTTTGTGTTCATCCTTTTCCCTTGCAGCCGTCATCTCTCATTGACGACTGCATCAGTTGGTATCAGAGCACAGTTTCAATCCGTGAGAGACGATGTCGCCCAGACGCCGCCCGATCCAGGAGGTTAGAGAAGACGACCGACTCGATCGACCGCAACAGGTGGTGGAAACGCTTGCCGCCAGTGTTGCTGCAATACAGATCCAACTTCAGCAGCAACAACATCCGCCGCGACAACAACAACCACCGCCTCCACGACGAAACCCTAATCTGCATGTTGTGGAGGGGGAAGATTCTGATGATGTTGTTAGCGAAGAGGAGATCGAAGAGGAGGAGAATCCATTCGCAGAGAGACAACCAGCAAGAAGGCAGGAGAGGCAGCATCAACACCCTTATAGGAGGGAGGAACGGGAGCCTGCTATCTTTCACAACAGGTGGGAGGCGGGCCTGAGAATCGACATCCCGGAGTTCCAAGGCGGGATGAAGGTAGAAGAATTTCTCGATTGGCTATTTGCCGTCGAGGAGGTTCTAGAGTTCAAAGAGGTCCCGGCTAGTAAACGAGTACCCTTTGTTGCAACTCGTTTTCGTGGCAAGACTGCGGCTTGGTGGCAGCAACTGAAACTGAACCGTGCTC
>NMUG010004340.1:0-13947 GCA_002855965.1 Monotropa hypopitys | reverse complement strand
CGCTTCCGCATCTATTTTTCAGTTGGACCAGAGATGACGCAGTAAATTACGGAGCAGATCAAGACGATACGCCAGAGATTTCTTACGGCACAGAGTCGCTACAAGAGTTATGCCGATCGACGTCGTACTCCTTTGTCTTTCGAGGTTGGTGACCACGTTTTCTTGAAAGTGTCACCTCGTCGTGGTATTTCGCATTTTGGGAAGAAGGGGAAGTTGACACCTCATTTTATTGGGCCGTTTGACATCCTAGAGAAGATTGGTGAAGTTGCTTACCGTCTCGCTTTGCCATCAAATATTTCCAACATTCACGACGTGTTCCATGTTTCGATGTTGAGAAAGTACGAGCCCGACCCCTCACACGTCATAGATTGGTCAAATGTTCAGCTTGAAGCCGACGTGTCCTATGAAGAAACGCCGATACGCATCCTTGACTCGAGAGAACAAGTGCTACGTGGGAAGACGATCCCATTGTTGAAGATTTTGTGGAACAACCATGAGATGGAAGAAGCGACTTAGGAGCGCGAAGACGCGATGCGTGGCAAGTACCCAGAGTTGTTTTGATTTTCTTTGTTTTGTTTTTCGGCTTGGTTTGAATTTGTGCGAACGTTTATACTCTTACCTTAGAAAATTTCGAGGACGAAATTGTTTTAAGGTAGTTGAGATATAGCGACCCGTATTTTATAAAGTATTTTCTAGAATTTCAATTCGTATTCTAAACTAGACTCGATGTCTTGATTTATTTTATCTTAAAATCCTAGTGTGATTTTACGGTGGTTGACCCTGGATTATGGTAGGACAATTGATTACGAATCCAACGCGACTGGAATCACCTCAATCGGAGGTCGGATGAAGAAATTGCGATCAAAACACTCTCGGTAGTTCATTTCTTAATGTTCTGGAAATTTCCCTAAGGGACCGGTCTCCCTATTTTCAAGGGACCGGTCTCTCCTAAGGCAGAGAGGTCAGGTGGATAGAGGGACCGGTCTCCCTATTTTCAAGGGACCGGTCTCCCTGTAAGCAGAGCCGTCCCTAGTGTAGAGGGACCGGTCTCCCTAAAATCAAGGGACCGGTCCCTGTTCAGTCAGAGAGGCCGACGGGAGGGAGAGACCGGTCTCCCAAAAACCCGGGGACCGGTCCCCACGTGTATTTTTGGAAGATTTTGGCTTTCATTAAGGGTGTTTTGGTCCTTTCTCTTTGGGGACTATATATATGTTTGAGAGCCCGTTTTTACTCATTTTTGCTCTTCTTCTCTATCTCTACAAGCCTACTCTCTCCATCTCTCTCTTCCTCCATTGTTATACAAGCTTAAATCTTGAAATCCAAGGCCCAATTGAGCTCAAATCAAGAAACACCAAGGAGGAACGACGATCCTCGCGCCACGATCTATCCAGGACACCCGCTATTTGCTCCATTCCTTCAAAATCCGAAGTTAGGGTTTTCTCCAAGCTCTCAAGGTAGCGTGATATCCATCACTTGCAAGGTTCTAGGTTATGTTTTCTTCTCCCTCTCTTTGAAATCCTATCATTGTTGAGAAATTTCGTATATGCATGTTTTTGTAAAATTGACCTAGGGTTTGAGATGTTATCATGAAATTAGTGGTTTAAATGGAGTTCCTAGGGTCTTATGTTCATAATACTTGAATCAATTGCATGCTAGAACAAGTCATGTGAAAACCCCCAAATCTTGCATGAACCCTAACTTATGAAATTGGGGCTTTTGGTCAATTAGAGGTCAATTGATTAAATTGACATTGAATATGTGAAATTGGGCCTAAATTAGGCTTAAGGGGTGAGTTTTTACTATGGGTCATGTTGGATGGAAAATTATCGCACATTGTGTCATGTTGCGTAAATTGTAATTGAAATCAAATTAATCATGATTATGTGACCCTTGAATACAACGAATGACCTTGACATGATTATCGACGGGAATGGACTTGATTTTTAGGGATTCCCGGGTTGAAAGACTTGTAGCAATGATGTGGGAATTATTATGTTCTATATGCGGGAATGGACTTGATTTTTAAGGATTCCCGGGGTGGTCGCTCCACCCATGACTTTGTGCACAAAGGGGGCTATATGAGCCCTTCCAACGGCCTTTGGGAAAGACGGATTGTGTTGACTTAGTGTGTTGACGAACCACTACTTCGACCTTGCCCCATCTATGTTACAATGATATTCGGATGAATCCGGAATGGACTTGACTTGTAGGGATTCCGGAATTCATGCCATTTGTGAGCTAGGGAGACATACGGGATGGACTTGATTTTTAGGGATCCCGCGGTTTAAGAAAATGAAAATAAAAAATGCTTATGGAATAGACTTGTAATGGAATCCCCTCGTTTATGACACTTGAGAATATTGGAACAAATATGAAACAATGAACAGAACATTGAAATGAGAAATGAGTTTGATAAATATGCACTTGTTTGGATACTTGATTCTAGTGTCCTTGGTTAGTGTCCACACTTGTATGTTGGCTTGTGGAGTCACATTGTAGATGTCGGATCATTACCTTGCATTGTCTCATGCATGTTGCCTACATTCTTCTGTACATTCACACACTCGTTCACACTAGCCTAGGACATGCTTGTTGATAGATATTCCCCTACTTTAGCGTGACACACTCTTTTTTAAAGGTTCTGCAGGTAAGAAACCAATAATGGAGGATCTCGAAGCTCCTTGAGTGTTTAGAGAGTTTGAACATCTTTTTGGACTTTATGTACTATTTATTTGAAATACCCGCATTCACACTTGAATTTTTTATGAAAGTTTGAAATGGGTGGTGTTGGTACTTAGATTGATTTTAAATATGTGATGGACCATGTTGGTTTTCCCCCATTTTAATATTATATAAAAAAACGGTTTGAAAATCCAGGGCGTGACAAGAGTAGCGCAGGCGTTCATGTAATAAATAGTGTGATGGTTAGTGTGTGTGTGTGTGTGTGTGGAAGATAGTACATTACCCCTTTTTATTTGGATACTCTTACCTATTTAACACTTCCCATTGTTTAATTTCAAAAAAAAAATGTATCTCCAAATTTGGGAGTGTTACAGTTGGTATCAGAGCGCTCGTTCTGACTTACCTAGGTCTTTGGGTGAGACTTTTAGTCTCAATGAGCGCACCATTTCTTTTGTGTAGCTCTGAGTGACTGTATTTAGGGTACATGGCATGTGTATCTAGGCATTGAATGTGTGTGTATTGCATGGATCTTATTAAATAACAAGTTTTTATAACTCGAAATAACAAAATTGTTTGGAAATGCATAGTGTCTACTCCTTTGAGTTGGTCCTATTGTTGTTCTTTTGGAATTTTAAGCAATTTCTGTCTCTCTCGTGGTGACTTTTGATCCTATCTTGGCAACTGTTAGAGGATTTTGTTGATATTGGACTCGTGTGTTCCGGTTGTATCCTCTTGTTGGTAGTGGTGACTCCTACTTTAGCTTGGTGAACTGTTTCTAGTTCCTTGTTCTTAGGGCATAAATGAGTTTCTTCGTTGACTCTTGAGGTGATTTGGCACTTTATTCCTCGGTTTCGATCATTGGTGACTGTAGTCGTGGCTATTGAGCTTATTTCTGGTAGCGGATGGTGGAACTTTGCGGCAGTCAATGGAGTTGATTCTCATTTGCCCTTCTAGTGAGTATGATGGTCTTGCGTATGGTTGAATGACCATTCCTTGAGTTTCCCCTTTCGCTCTTAAATGAGGTTGTTGTTAGATTTTCCTTCTAAGAGTGGTGTCCCTCCTCTTGATGCCGGTTCGATAGTTATTCTAGTGGCTGGAAATTTGTAGTACACTTGCAATCGAGCCTTGAATTCTATTTTGCTTCTTGACGTTGATATCTGGAGTTTGTCATTTATACCGTGGCTTGATTGTCTCCTGGTGGTTGAGTTTGACTCCCATTCTCGTTGCACGGTAGACTTTTTGCTTAATAGGATGGTCATTGAGGGTTGTCTACCTTTTTGGGATTGATTGGATCTCCTTAGTATGTATAGTTCCTTGTGTGAGTTGTGGAACCTTAGAATAACCTTGCTTGTGAGATTGAGATCTGTGGTTGCTTCTTGAGGTATTAACACTTGGTGGTTTAGTGACAGTGACTCCTTGGGAAGTGAGGATATCTCGGTGTAGTAAAGTCTTGTCATGGTAGACATTGTGTGTGTTTCACTTGGGATATGAAGTGTCCTTTGGTTAGTAGGTTATCTTGGGGACTAGTACCGAATAGTTAAGTGATGATAGTACTTTGTACTTATTTGATGCGAGAGTTAATCTTAACTTGCGATTTGAGGTCCCATAGGAATTTGCATTGTATTTAGTGCCTTGCAGTCGCAGTTGTGTTTTGGTTAGTTGGGTTGTAGAACAACTTGGGAGATGGCTTTGTGCTAAAACTGTTTTGGTTGGTTCATTGGAATTGTTGAGTAGTCTGAGAGTTAGACTCATTTTGGGATGATTTGGTTTTGGCTTGAGGTATCGTATGTTTACTTGGGATTTGAAGACGAGAGTAGAGTTTGCTTTCTCATTTGGGCATAAGGTTGTAGGAGGTGAATTATGTTTTGGAAATCCTTTTGGCTTCGTCTTGGTAGCGGTGTGTCCTAGGCAGTGTATTTCCTTTGGCATATCAAATTCCTCCTTGTTCAACCCTTGCGGGATCGGTGAGTGGATACCGTTCCTTGGTTGTTCAGTGTCCCTTCTACTCTCTTGGATCAATGCGCTTGATCGATGGTCTCTACCATCATTGTTGAAAAATGTTGTCGCGTACACTTGTGTCGTATCCTAGTCGTCAATAGGATTCCTTGCTCTTCGGTGGTGTGCGATGAACTTCTCGTGTATCTTGTTGGCACTTGGTGGCGACTTCGGAAGCTGTGCGTTGTTCGGAAAATCTTCTTACTCCTTGTTTTCCAACTTTTAACATTGCGATTGGCTGTTGCCATCTTCTTGTCGACTGTTTGTGATACGTCTATCGTTGTGACGCTTATCGGAGTGGTAAAGTATTGTCCGTCTTGTGTGTGGAGAATCATCTACTTCGTAGTGCTTGTTTTCAAGAATCGTCTCCTTGTTTTGTTCCCTCTTGTCTTGCGGGTTGTCTTTGTATGTTCATTCTTGTTCGCCGTGTCTTTGTGCGAATCCAACTTATTATCATATCCGTTGGCGTCGTGTCCATCTACGCTTGCACACTTCTATTCTGCGACGTTGTCTCCCTTTGGAGCCTTGTTTGAGAGTGTGTTATGGGTTTGGCTTGCGATTGGTGTGATCAGTGAGACGAGTTCACTTTTGCGTTGTACAGCTGTGTTGCGAGCGTTGGGATAGAATGTGTGTGTTTCTTTGAAGTCAATTGTACCGACTTATTTTTGTGGTGATGTTTGGCATGACCAGTGTGCGTAGTCCGTGTCATGTGGTGTAGGAATGAACATGAAGAATTGTTTTAAGAAGGTGACTGGCCAGCACATCTCAAATCAAACTTCTTAGTCATTCTGGTACCGCATTAGGTGTGTGCGGGTTGGTTTGTGAGATTTTAACTGTTTGGTTCTTCTTTTGGTGGTGGTGTGGTCGTTTCGTGAGATTCGGATGGCACAGTTGTTGTGTGACCATCCCTTGCGGGTTGTCTTTGATTCAAATCCTCCTTCGTATCAGTTGGATTATTCTCACCTTGTTCGAAATCAAATTTGGGGCCGTTTTGCGCGTTCGTGGTGATAAAGTCATTGTGGACTTCTTTGCGATAGTCGAAAATCATTACTTTATTTTTCTAAAAATTTTAGAAAAATATTTGGAAAAATTGGAGTACCCGTATCGTGTCCGTATCGTATCCATACAGTATCCGCGTATCGGTACCGTACCAGTGTGTCCTTGGCGTATCCTTACCGTACTGGTGTGTCTTCGGCGTATCCTTGCTGTGTCGGCGTGTCCTAGGCGTATCCTTGGCATGTCGGCGTGTCCTCGGCGTGTCTTTGACGTATCGGTGTGTACTCGGTGTATCCTTGGTGTGTCGGCATATCCACACCATACCCTTCGCGTGTCGGCGTATCCATACCGTACCCCCTCGTATCCTTGGCGTTTTGATACTCAAAAACTTTTCCGGCATGTTCACATTGTGTCGTGGCATGTTCTAGAATTCTCTGGAATTTTTCTGAAATTTTTTGGGACGATATTCTTGCGGTTTGTTCTCCGTATCGTGTTCTTGTTCGAAAATGCGCATTTGTAGCTTGTTTGATCGGTTTGGGAACTTATAGTTGCGCAAAAACCATTTCTTTGGAAACTCTTGACTCTCTCGAGGACGATGTTGTTTGTGTAATATCAATTCTTCTTTGGCATGTTGTTTTGCGACGTGGCGTGTTGCGCATTTAATGAAGTTTTTGGTCCGTTCGGTTTGTGATAGTTTTTGGGCGCTATTTTGGGTGAAACTATTGTCGATAGTGGATCTCTTTTGGTGTTGTCTGTTCGTTGGTGGAGTGGTTTTGGTTGGTAACCTCTTTGTCGTTGTTGCCGGTTCTCGTCGCGAATTTATCCAAGTGTTTGGTGCTTTGTGCGTCGTTCTCTTCGTGGCGTATAGTTTCGGTTCTTCTACCTTGGAAATTTCGAGGACGAAATTTTTGTAAGGAGGGTAGTTTATCACACTCTATAAAATTTAATTATTTTCCATTCGTTTCAAAAACAAATAATGATTGAATCTCTTTTTTTTATTTAATTTTTAATCGTTCGGTTCCCCGCAGCTCGTATTTTATTTTACCGATCCGGTCTGAGTGAGGGAAGTCTTGGTTTGTGAGGTTTTGTATTTTGAGTGCGGGCAAGCCGTTGTGGTGGAATTCAGGTTGAGTCTTGATCCTCGGGGGTTGTTCGGAAAGTGTTTCACGCTTTGATTTATACATTAAATCATTTAAGTAATTAAATGGTTTTAATTTATATAAGCAAATCAAAAAAAGGGAAAGAAACAAAAGAGTCGGGGATCCCCTTCCCGTAATCCCCTTCTTCCCCAAAAATTTCTCTGTACCGAACCCTAACCATTTTTGGTGCCCCACATCTCCCACCTCTCTCCCTCTCGGCTCAATATCTCTCTCTCCCTCCTCCCTCCTCTCCACCTCTCGGCCTCCCCCCTCCTCCATCACTCTCACCCGAACTCCCCTTTCCCCCCTCTACCCGCGCGGCCCATCCCCCTCCCTCCATTCCATTCGCGACCTCCCCCTCTCCACCTGCGCACCACCCCTCCCTCTCTCACTCCGGTGTCCCCTCTCCCTCCTGTGCTGACTACTCTTTATCCCTCCTCTCTATCCCACGCCCCACCTCCCTTTCTTCTTCGCGCGCGCCTGTGCGCAGTGCCAATGGCGGGAATGGTGCACGGTGTGCGGTGTGGCAGTGTGAGTGTGGTGTGTGTGATGATGGTGATGAGGTGTGAGCGCGGTGGTGGTGTGTGTGCAGTGGTAGTGGTGCGGCTTCGGGTGGTGGTTTGGTGGTTTTGCGAGGTGGGTGTGGTGGCAGCTGAATGGGTTGTGGTGCGACGTAAGGATGTTCAGCATCAGCGACTGATGGGTGTTGAAGCGCAGCGAGGTACAGTGAAGGATGGGCGAGCGGCGTCGCGCGACGATTGAAGCTTCGCGTCAGTGGGTAAGCATATATTCCTCTTGTTTCAGTATTCAAAGTCATTTGTCGTTCGATATTGACTTTCTGTCGGATTTTAGGTGTCAGTCTTAGCGAGCGACGGTAATAAGTGGCGCGCGACGTTCAAGGCTTTGGCCACCGCTAGTGGTCTCATCGACAGGTATATCTGGTCCCCTATTTATTGTTGTAAGTTTCAACTGGTAATTTACATTGTAGGAGGTGTGAAATTGAGTTCCTACTATTGTTGTTGTTGTTGGCACCTTAGGGCGGTTCTCCTATTTTGGACAGGTTGATGCCGAAATTTCTAACAAATCCCTTCTCGGCAATTGTCACAGAAATTCCAATCGAGGTAGAGTTTTCTATCCCTCTCGTTTGTAATATCGGTATTCTTTCTTCTCCCTCGCATTATAATTTAATTTGTCGGCTTTCAAGTATTCACAAAAATATCGTTCAAATATTGTCGTTCGCGTCAGTTGGTCACTTATGAGTATTATCTAGGGTCCTTACTTAATCCCTAGGTTGTTGGTCGTTCGATTCCTAAATTGATTGCGAAAAACCCCAATTTTTATAGAAAGTGTGTCGTCGTCGTTTTTATGAAATCAAATTGGGGGAGTTTGACTTGTTTGGACACTCTTGGGTGGTTTGTGGGTTAAAACGTAGTCTTGACACATTTTTATTATGAATCGAACGAAATGGTTATTTTGCAAACTAATGGAACATTTTGTGAATAAACGGAAATGTTTTGGAAACAAAGGAAAGGAAAGTCACATAGTGGGATGACACGTCGACTAGGAGGAGGTTTGCCCTAGGTTGTGACGGAATGGAAGTAAATGTGACACTATCTACTCTATACGAGTAATCTGAGTTTTCTATATTTATGCGGGTAGTGTGGATACCTTGGATGGCTACTGTGAGCACCCACGACATTGCGCAATGGGGGTTTGACTGGGCCCTCCTGGTGTGCCGGGGAATAACTAGGAACTTTACGTTTAGAGGTTGACGAGCCCCTAATGATGGAACTAGCCGAAACTCAATACTATTTGGTGATTACCCTTATTTCTATAAGGTGCAGAAGTAAAGTGAATCTTGGAAAAATAAACGGGAATTGGAACACGTTTTTATAACAGAAAATGAGTCTTTTACTTGTGTAGCTTCGACACTTGACACAATTCCCTCTTGGCCTTGTCTAGGCAATCTTTTGGTAGACATTGGATACTTTTACTTCTCTTTCTCGAGTCTTGATCAGATACTAGTTTTACTGCTTTTACCTTACTTGAGTCGACAGTAAAATATTTGAAAGAGAATAACTATTTTTAAATATGAGATCCATTGCATATGTCACATTACGTTCCTTGCATTGTGACTCACTTGCACCCCAATATTATAGACAGTAGGAGATGGATTATCTCTACCAGGCGGTCGTGCCTGACCCTCTACTTTTGTAGGACTTGTCCCCTTTTACTTGGAGCCGCTGGATCCTTCGCACGACTCGAGGCTGGACTGGACTGTAGTGATAGGTTGCTCTTCTTTTGTTGTACATCACTTCTTTTATTTTCTGTTGGCCACCTTGTACATGATTAATTTATAAAATCCTATTTTGGCTTTTTCTTTTAGTTGGGGCATTGTTGTACAGGGTTGTGTTATAAAACCCTATTCGCCTCTTTTATTTGTATCAGAGTAGCACAGGCATTCATGTAATAAATAGTGTGATGGTTAGTGTGTGTGTGTGTGTGTGTGTGGTAGATAGTACCTTACCCCTTTTTATTTGGATACTCTTACCTATTTAACACTTCCCACTTTTAATTTAAAAAAAATGTATCTCAAAATTTGGGAGTGTTACAAGCTTTCACAAACTTAGATTTCAAAACCACTTTCCCCGAATTGTCACATTTTATAAAAAAGATAGGATTTCCAAATCAATTTGGTGTTGTTCGCAAAACTTACCATTTGTTGGAATTTAGTTGGATTACGTTCAAG
The DNA here is from genome assembly GCA_002855965.1 of Monotropa hypopitys. Taxonomy (NCBI): domain Eukaryota; kingdom Viridiplantae; phylum Streptophyta; class Magnoliopsida; order Ericales; family Ericaceae; genus Monotropa; species Monotropa hypopitys. Next base: position 4,386 of record NMUG010004340.1, on the reverse strand, counting down.
TTGTGAATTTGAGATTGTCCAAGAGTGGTCCTCATAGGATCCATCTCCGTCTTTGAGGGTCATTGCATTAATTGCGTACTTATTATATTTTGGGTGAATTTAGTAGAACCGTCCAACCATCTCAACAATACTAGCCCGAAGCTAGATCAAATTCCATATGACACCTAATTCCAAAACAAACAATAGTTCACCCAACTTTCCACACTTAGTTCTGAAGAGAAGTCATTCAAGTCAAGCTACCAATGTATTTCCAACAACAAGGTTCCAAGTCGACGCACTACCAAGTATTCCACTCGACAACCCAAATCTCATGAATATCCATCAAGAATTCCAATTTATTTGTTTCGACATAAAGTCCACCAACTTACACCATGCGTGACCAACAATTTCTCGAATGACCACAAATGACCAACTTACATCTCAGTCGACTCAAGACATCTCAATTCATAATACTATCCACAAAGTTTCCAAGTCAATTCCTTACGGTGTAATCCCTCACAATTTATTCGTACTTGACAATAAGATCTCGACATGCTTACAAGGGTACTCAATCATCGTAAATTCAATCCACGATATCCCAAATCAGGTCATCCAAGCACACTTACCAAAAACACCACAATTTGATAAGAATCAATCCTCAATCACCCCATCCAATTCACTATGACATTTTATCGAACACATGGCGACCATAAGTATTCAATGTGCCTAGACTTTGTAAAATGATCCGCTCAACCCACATACACAATCAAGACCACAAGAATACTCGTCAACGATGATAAATATACCCAACGCCCAACTTAGAACAATCGCATTGAATTAAAGGTGAAGGACACTGACTACGGCTAATCGAATTGATAATTAATGAATTGACGAGAAATGAAATCGAATGAAGCAAGACTTATGCATATCGAGTAGGATTTAGAAGTTACCCACTTTAACTGTCGCCGGAGCCGCCTGGCCAGAAAGTCGCCGGAAAAAGTCGCCGCCGCCGCAATCCGTACTCGCGAACCTATGTATGCCAACGGATAGAGAACGACGTTAGGAACAACGTTTCTTAAGAAGAACACATAAGAAAACCACTTGGGGGAATCGAATTACCAAGGATCCATGGAGAATGACTTCGATATGCACGCTGCCGAAGCGCTCTCGACGCGTAGAGCAAGCTTTCACCTTCGCAAAACTCGATCCGAGTCCATCTAAACCTTCGATTTGGAGAAGGGAGCAAGAGCTTCAATGGTGGCTAGGTTTTTGAGTGAGAGAGAGATTTAGGTTAGAAATGAGAGAGAGAGAGAGAGAGAGGGACCTCCCCCACGAATTTGAGGGTTATGGGTTGAATTGGGGGCAAAAAGACACAATTGCCCTTCATTTAGCCTTCAAAATCGTACATTTCAGAGCCTTCCCGTCCGGACGGGACCTTCTCTGTCCGGACCAAGCCTTATTCTGCAAAGAGGAATGCAGCAGAATCCTCCGTCCAGAACAACCCTCTTCCCCATCTAGACGGGGACACCACTTGTTCAAGACGGGACCTTCCACCGTCTGGACCAGGCCATTTGCAATCGAACCATGTACAGGATATCCCTCCGTCCGGAACTTCAATTTTCTCCGTCCAGACGGGGAGAATAAAAAATGCCCAGATTGGGCTGAAACTTAACCGGCTGCTTCATGACACTTCCAAGAGCACTTCCCAATGGTTGGTCATCCTTCCTTGATGCCCAAAGGTCACACCACGGCCTTCCGAAGGAATCACGATGAATAAAATGATCGAATACTTACTTCCAAACGAGGCAGACGAATCGCAACCGAACGAATTATATGCCAACGAAGGGAAATCACGATCAAGAGGCCAAGGTCGATTTATGGATTTAAAATAATCAATTTGGGATTCAATAAAATTTTTGGAGTGTGACAAACTATCCTCCTTACAAAAATTTCGTCTTCGAAATTTGCCGGAGTAAGGAGAAGGGAAAAGAGTGCCACAAGCCACGAAATCCCAAACGAAGAATCGCATCCACTAACTTCCACTGCGAACCGGTCGCAACACACGACGAACAAGCAACAAACCTTTCAAACGAGAATACAAAGCCAACGAGAGATGGATTTCAGAAAGGAAATCAAATGTACACTTACAATCCACAATTGGTAGATGGTGAAACCAAGCGACCACAATCAAGGAACGAAAGTCCACGAATGAACTACTCCAACGAAAGTCGCACAACGAGATTCATTTTATCTTCAATGCAAGAAGCAAAGGATCAACTGCCAAATTCTTCAAAAGAATCCACACCGCTTCGAGAAGACGCACAATCCCACACGAAAGTGCCACTAAGTCACGGACACGCCAAGATGCTCAAGCTGCAAACGGTAGACTATTCGTAACCAACCCGAATCCCGTATGCAAATTTATGTTTTTAATCACCACGAAACAAATACACACGTCCTGGTGTGATAACAGAGTGACATATGAGATCGTTTTGAGAGGCCCTGGCCGAAGGCGTTTCCCAAATCAATACATGCACGCCAATCTTACATTACACAATCAAAGAAACCACACACACGCAATATCAAAAGTGCAAGTGTTAAGTCCAAGAACCATGACTTAACACAAACTCACACCAAGTCTACTATTTCAATATGCATTCGTACCCATTTTCCCACGATTTTCTAATTACATTGCCTCGAAAATCCACATTCTTCCACGAACGATCACGAACAATTCGGTACGAGAGCAAAGAAAAGAGCTACGACAAGAGAAGAAGTCAAAATTTCTTGTCATGATTCAACAATTTTCAACGAAAAGCACTTCCCGAACAAAACAGGGTGAGGACATCTATGCATGACATCTTAAATAGGTAAGCCAAACAAGAACGCAATGGCAAGTTCCAAGCAAGAGTGGCTAGAACCATCAACGCCCGAACTTCAACGAACCCACAAGTCCAACGTCAATCGATATTGCACCAACTTTTGACGGTCAACTTTAGCACGCAACTTCAAAGATCCCGACTCTTCCCGCAAATGATGGACAAACCACGCATGCCGCACGAGCATATGATAGACGAAGGAAGGACATCACCGGACAAGGTGTCACCGAGCCGAACGCAACCGGACCACTGTCGTACAAAGATGAAGACGACTGAACTCCCAACGAGCAGAACCGAGAATTTGCCACACAGAACCGAACCGAGCTGTGACATAGCCGTACTGAAACGCAGACGAACAAAGAGATTGCCGCACAAAGGCCTAATTGTACAAAGAAATCGCCAAACAAAAGATTGCTGCATAGAAAAACACTACCGAGCAAGGATATGGAAAAGATGAACAAAATTGCGGAGCCAAAGTGTCCCTTGCCGTGCTAAGCACCATAGATGTTGCACCTGGCAGAACAACGCTCACACAACGCACTTCAAGAAGCGATAACCAAACGCGGGAACAACCGGTCTCTCACGAGAGTCACCAACTCAAACTGCAACAAACGAGCCGCATGAAGAACTTCAACAACTCCTTAATTCAGAACAGGCGCAAGACAGAAGATCTAAGAGAGAAGGAGGCACATCGATGCCCAACGCGATTTCACAAGCCAACAAACACGATTCCAACAAATCCACAAAATCCCGAACAAGCTCCGATAAAACTACCTTCGCGAGGAGACGTCGTCGAACTAAGATTGAATTCAGGAAGGACCTAACTCAACGCATTCTAAAATGGATGACCATCGAATTTCCAGCGCACGAAAGATACGAGAGGCGAAATCATTCAGCAGAACATGACCAAGCCATTGGAGACTCATCACGAAGAGTCAAGGAGTGATCACAACATCACTGCTGAGAATGTGCAAGAACTCACCGAATCACGAGAGGTGTAAGGCACCTCACAATTACGAGAATGGTAGGTGGTCTAAAACACACCTTCAATGCCACAGGAAGTCTTACCGCACTGAACAACACTCGATAATGAGGATTTGGAGAAAACCAACAACCAATGAAAGGCCAATCGCACCAGAGGTTTCAAGAAAATAACCGTACAAGGCAGCATAGATGATACGAACCCTCTAGGTCAGCGAGAGTAACCAACACTCTACTTCCCATGGAGTGGAGAAACTCAACACTTGACGAAGGAGCCACAACTTCCCAACGAACAATCACCAGAGACAATCGCAACGCAATGGAACAACGGAAGCACATCACAATCTCAAAGAAGCTAGGCATCGGAACGTCCAATCAACAACGCATCACTAGCTCAAGGGAGGAATAACACACATCTCCCAGTAGTCCAAAAAACCCAACGACGCAAGAAGGAATCCAAACAAAACGGATGACTCCAAAGAAGCAACACCAGACCAACGGTGCACCAAGGCACACAAGAATAATCGTATCACACGTAATGATCCTG
>NMUG010004339.1:0-13947 GCA_002855965.1 Monotropa hypopitys | reverse complement strand
GCGTTTGGGTCATATCTCTAAACAGAGATTTGGAAGGCTTGTGTCAGATGGAATTCTTGAATCACTTGACACTTCAAATTGTGAAATATGTATTGGGTGCATTAAAAGCAAACAAACAAACAAGAAAAGTTCAGGAGATGAGAAATTTAAGTGCGTCTTAGAACTGGTACATACGGATATTTGTGGACCATTTCCCACATCTTCGTGGAATGGTCAATAGTACTTTATAACGTTCATAGACGATTATTCTCGGTACGGTTACCTGTATTTAATTTATGAGAAGTCACAGGCTTTGGACGTTTTCAAATCATTTAAGGCTGAAGTTGAAAATCAACTTGGCAAAAGGATTAAGTGCGTCAGATCTGACCGTAGTGGTGAATACTATGGCAGAAATGACGGTTCAGGTGAACAACGTCCAGGACCTTTTGCTAAATTCCTAGAGGAATGTGGGGTCGTTCCACAGTACACCAAGCCTGGTTGACCTAGCATGAATGGTGTGGCTGAGAGACGAAATAGGACCCTTAAGGACATGGTGAGGAGTATGATTATTCATACTACTTTACCAGAATCTCTATGTGGAGAAGCACTTAAGACTGCAGTCTATATCCTTAATAGAGTCCCAACAAAAGCAACAACCAAAACCCCATATGAGTTATGGACAGATAAGAAACCTGTCATTAGGCATTTACGAATTTGGGGATGTCCAGCTGAGGCAAGGCCTTACAGGCCTAATGAAAAGAAATTGGACGCAAGGACGGTTAGTTTTTATTTTGTTGGATACTCTGAAAGATCAAGGGGGTATAAATTTTATGATCCCAAAACTAGAACTATTTTTGAGACGGGAAATGCCCGGTTCTTTGAGGATGTTGAGTTTGGAGGGGAAGATAAGGTTAAAGATTTTGTTTTTGAGGAAGAATTCATATCTCTTCCTCTAGTTGACAAGTGACCATTCATGCATTGAAATCAATTACACATGACCAATATGATTAACACCTCTAATCCATACCAAACATGTCCAATTTCATGTGACACCACCCAGATCCTGGATAAAATGCTCCTGCTCAGCTCCAATGGACTGCCCTCCGTGAACAGGAGTCGTAGTGGTGAATCGGCCAATGGAAACACGGCTGAACCATGAAGCATACCCCATAAGCATACAGCTGTGAACATCGACAAAGCTAGGGAAGATTTGCATGATCTAGATCAACCAGTTGCTATTGAGGAGCAAACTCAACAATCTAAAGAACCAGTGCCTTTAAGGAGATCTACTCGAGAGAGGAGAAGTGCAATTTCAAGTGATTATATTGTGTTTCTCAATGAACATGAGGAAAATATTCACTTGATGGGAGATGATCCAATCACTTTCCGTCAAGCCATTGAAAGTTCGAACTCTCAAGAGTGGAAAGATGCTATGGATGATGAACTCAAATCCATGAAAGCAAATGATGTATGGGATCTCGTAGCTTTGCCAGAAGGAGTGAAACCTGTTGGTTGTAAATGGGTTTTTAAAACCAAAAGGGATTCACAACGCAATGTGGAGAGATATAAGGCACGTCTAGTAGCTAAAGGGTTTACTCAAAGGGAGGGCATCGACTATAAAAAGACTTTCTCTCCGGTTTCATCGAAGGACTCTTTTTTATTCGATCACTCATCTTCTCCGATGGTCATTGCGAGAAGAACCAGAGAGATCATTGCGAGATGAAATGTGAGAGGAGAGCCAGAAAATCATTGAAATTATTGAAATCGCATACCTGAGAGTAGAATGGGTTAAAAAATGAAAAACTCGATGGACATGAGTGATAGATTAACACTCCTCTGCAATCAACATGGAGAGTGAAAGTAGGCTTCGAAAACACTCCTTTGCTGGCAGTAGAGACGGAAGAAAATGTAGAGGAGGGGAAGAAGCAGATAGAGGGGTGGGATGCATCAAACGGAGGGGTGGTGAGAGAGAGAGAGAGAAATGGATTAGGATTTTTAAAAAGTACTATGAAATGAAATGTTGTGTATAGGAATGTGTCGCATATCTCAGTCATTTATCTCAGTAGGCTAATCGGCTGGACAAAATGTAGACAAAAATGTGTGGGGACAGAAATGTATGACTGAGACAAAAATGTATGACTGGGATAAATTTAAATATGACTGGGACAATATTGTGTGTTGTATACTAGATTAACAATTTTGTTCAACACATTGGTGAATCAAATCACAGCCTCAATGACCACATATAGGACTTTAAACGAGTCAAACTTTGTGAAATTCGAGATCAATTTGTTAATGTTTGGCTTGAGTTCGGCTCGGATTTGCTTCGAATTTGAATGAGCGTGCTCGAATTCGGCTCTGCAAAAAAAAATTGAGGTTCAGACTCGGCATGGCTCGTTAAACTGAACGAGCCAAATCAAAGTGAATCTAAGCTCGAATTCAGGTTCGTTAGAGCATCTCCAACCATAAACCCAAATAAAACCTTTTTAAACCCCCAATTTTGGTCAACACTAGGTCAAATACCTCTCTAACCACCATACCCTTTTTAAATCATTAAATCTTTTATTAATATTCCAATTGGGTTCTCTCTTTCCGATTGTTTTTTGTGTGGTCCATCTCGGGGCTCCACGCAAATAATCCGAACAGTTCATAAATTTTAAAATAATGCTTTAAGTAACTCTGTAAAAAATTAGTGCAATCGGATAATCGTAAATTCTTCATTCAGTAATTGATTTTTTATTCAGAAGTTTTAGGCCTAATTTGAGAAGTTTATCCCAACTTCTAAATAGTCTGGATGAAGAACTTATAATTATCCGATCACGTTGATTTTTTATAAGGTTACATAAAATATTATTTTAAAATTCGTAAATGGTTTAGATTATTCGTGTGGAGTCCTGAGATGGGCCCCACACAAACCAGTCGAACGGAGATGGATAGAATGTAGCGCCCCCAAATTTGGGGGGCATGCCCAGATTTACCCCAAATTGGAGGTTTATTTTTTGGGCGCATTTGAGTGTCGGTTGGAGAGTGAATAGTGCACACGGTACCCTAAAATTAGGCCGTTGGAGATGGTCTTAGTATTTTTTCCCCTTACTACTAGACATACTACTAGACAGTGTACAAAAAATAGCTAAATTAAGAATATACTCCTAAAGTATATAATATTAACATATATATCCCCAAAGTATTAATTATATTTTAATCACATGTTTGCGAGTCTAATCGAGTCGAATACTATTAGGCTCAGGTTTGATCTATTTAATGAACGAGCCTAAAATTGAGGTTCAGTTTCAGCTCGTTTAGTAAACGAATTGAACTCGAATGAACTCTTACCAAACCGAGCCTTGAATAATTCGTGAATGACTGAGTTCATTTACAACTCTAACCACATATATACAAGCACGTCTGTTGATCATTAAAAGAATCTAATGTGTTCATGTAACACGACCTCAACATCCCAAACCAACACATAGATCCACTTAACATGTATCATATACTAATTACACACCAACATATGACTCTGCCTAGCATGTATAGTACATTAATCATACACCAACACATGGCTCCATCTTTTATCTTAACATGTTTTTGTGAATGCTAACACCAATGCATGGTTACAATGTATTTCATATCCATATGATATCATCATTATAAACATACATCACCTTAACTAATCACACATCCACATTTTTATCTTTTCATAACATTTAGTGTATGCTTAACATGTCAACAACTCACACAATACTGCTTATAAGTTCAACGTCATACTACACATGACTAACAACTTCTATTCTGCATATAAGTAAGTAACATTGTATATTAAGACACACATACACAACCACTTATATATCATACTGAAGTGGGGGTTTGCTTTATGATCATCGACGGATGGATCTTTCACCTAGTTGTACATGCAAAACATGTTAGGCTACCGGCAATACCGCTGGTGGACCCTTTGATGATAAAGTCAGGCAAGATTTCCAGAGAAAGAGTAAATGGACAGAGTTTCTGCTAGGGGTGAATGTGTGTGTACCTCTCCCTTGGTCCATGGTTGATATTTATAGTATCATCGATGCGTGTCCAGTACGCGCTTCAGCGTACTTGGTGCTGCGACAGGACTGCCTGGGGGAAGCACATCTGTCTAAAGTGGCTGCCGTATGAGGGACACTCTTTTATCTGGTCTCCTCAAAAGGTGCAAAAGTTGATATGTCGGCTCCACACATCGTGAACGTGCCCGAGAAATCCGGGATGTTGTCCCTGAGGAGAGAATATTCTCTACAACCTCTGTCACGCCTGTCGTACCAACATGCTACTGACCGCGGAGCATGGCTGAACCGTCGTGGCACGGTCCTGACCGGAAATATAAGATGTCAGAGCCCCAAGGTCCTGTAACCGAGGGGAATGTTGTTGTACTCGCCCTTCGGTAGGATCTCCTGGGTGCCACTATCTTATGCTCACTTTCGCCACATGCGCCGGTACGACACCAGATACCCTTCGTCGGTCACTAGAATTCTCCTATGCCCTTACAATAGCCCATCAACCTTGCCTTTGGAATCTGCCGAAGTGGGGTTGACTCGTACCTGGGAGAATTTCTACTTATCTCTTCTATGTGTTGCCTTGTTATTCCCTTGTCATTGGTCGGCAATTGGTGTCATTTTGTCATTGGCTGAGATGATACCAAAGTGAAGTCCTCCGGGCCCCTGGACCAAACTAGCTCCCAATTTGTTAGGACCGATGGAATGATGTCGACTCGTTTCTCAAGGAGCTCTGATGCAAACATCGAATATATTGCCATGTGTCACCCTGTGATTGGGCAGTGTTGCGACTAGTTTGACCATTGGAATGTGTGGATCCGAATTCCAATAAAGCTGCCAGAATTTATTAAATGGAGATCCATCTGTCACCGCGTGGTTGGATGACATGTCGATGGATTTGACCATTTGTACGTACCGCTTCATCCCGAGAGCACAACCGTCGGATACAAAAAGGTATCCACGTGGCATCACACCATTGGTCTATGCTACAATGGCCGTGACATTTGGCACGCGTCATTCCAAATTGAGCGGTGTCACTTCAGCTCCGCATTTAATGCCTTGGCCACATGGCACTTTCTAATTGGCTGGGCCATGTGGTACTGTCGACAACTTCTCCCTCTATAAATATATCACAGGGGAAGGATAGAGAGTTTTGAAACTTCTCCCTCTCTCTCTCTTGCGATTTCCAACAGACTTCCGGCGAACTTCCGATTTACTGCATTCTACGTGATTTTGATCATTCTTCTTCCTGCAAATCGCTCTGGTAAGATCACCCTTCCTTCTTTATCGTTCACTATCTTTTTGAATGATTTAAGACTTTTGTTTGGGTGATTTTGTGGAGGGGGATGCCCCCTGCGGTGGTGCACTAGTTGCACCATCATGCTTCCGGTGATCTCTCTCTTTAACCTCTGCCCTATGCGAAGCCGGCATAGGATGGTGACTGTCCTCCCCCCTCCATGCTTGATGCTCGGACGACCTTCTCTTATTTGGACCCTTACCGAAGGTAGGCATTAATGTGCCGAATGGACTAAAGTAGCTTTTTCATTTTAGGTTTTTGCAAATGGCACCCAAAAAGCATTTTGACAAATACCGACTCCTTCTCTCATCCGGCCTGTCTGTGAGAAAGTTCCGAGAGGATTATGATGTCCCGGCTGATGTGCAGATCTCCCTGGTAGCATATGATGACTTGGAACTGAGATCAGAGTATATTCATATTCAAATCCTTACCGTCTTGGAGGGGGGAGTACGCTTCCTGTTGCATCTCTTCCTATGTCGATTTTCAACAAACTCTGTATCACATGGTTGCAGGTCGCAATCAATGTCCTCAGAATCATAATGGGGGTTTCCAAGTTGAATGAGACTCTGGTGGACGCTCTGTCATTCGAAGATCTCTTCGGACACTATACTATTGGCTTCAACAAGACCTCAAACAAATATTATCTTGGCCCTCGGCCAACCAAGGAGGTAGTCATTGCTAGGTTGCTGGACTCTGACAAGAATGGCAATGATTATATTGTAGTCTCCGGCAATTTCGAGCCACAGTCAACTCGTCATCTAATCTCTCGACAGCCCAAGAAACTATATAAGTCAACCATATTTTTTATCGGTATTGTTTACTTGTTATCTCACTGATGGTGCTTCTTCTGCGTTTGCATCTTCCTACATAGCGTTGGCACTTAAGCAACATGTCGAGCTTGATAGAATCTTGGAGGTTTTGAATCATGAAGAAAACAAACGATCAGCACCGTTTCTCCTCGGCTACACTCCCTCGTATACCCATACTTTGGGGACTCGGACATTGGTAGAGGGCTCTTCCACATATGGCACTAGCGAAAATGAAGGGGACATGTCTCACCCTATCCGCAAGCCAAAAGACCTTTCATAGCCGTCATCCACCGAGCCAGCCGAAGCTGGTTCTTCTGTGCAGAATCCAGCTGCCGATCCACGGAGGCATAAAAGGAAACGTAAGGACCGGCACAACGGAGACCGCTCCTGTACAAGTTCTCCCGACTAAGGAGGTGGTGGTCGTAGAGCCACCGCTGAAGAAGAAGACCACTCCGGTAGTCCCAGTCTAGGATTGGGATCCTGACCTTCCATTCAACGGTGTCCGACTGACATCCCACGACAACGTGGCGGATATCCCGGATATGGCCATGGGCGTAGCACATACTTACTCTCTTCCGGAAGACAAGACTGACCTATCGGGGGGACTGAGAGAATGCTTACTCGGTATGGTACAGCACCATGCACAGGTATGTAGGTTATTCTTCCTACTCGATGAAGGATAGGGTGTCGAGCTTCCTATGCTCATATACCATGTGCTGGAGGAGCAAGGATGATGCAATTTCTCAATTGGATGTCTCTTATAAGCACATCATCGGCATGAAAGAAAATCTCTAGGAGGCCGACATAACTTTGAACGAGAAGGCCGAGGAGACAGCCAGACTGAAGGTCGTGAATGCTAATCTGGATACCGAAAGAGAAAAACTAGAGATGGAGAATGTAAGGCTAATGACCGAACTTGAGGCCTTGAAGACCAAGGAGGCTACCGAAGCCCAGGCTCTGGAAGACAAATTCTTTAATATGGGCTATGATGAGACTGAGTGTATTTATGAGGCACAAGTCAATGGTATCCGGGAGCTGGCCTTCAAAACGGGCTGGGTTCTGCCTCTTCGGTATGATGGCAACAAGGACAATATGGTTATTGTGAACTAGATTTTGGCCTATGATTCACAACCCCTATCGGCTTGTCTCGTGGCCCCTCCTACTTCGGGGGACCCTTCATCGTCGACAAATGTTCTTCCAGCGGATCCACCTATTGTAAACTAGATTTCTTTTGTACTTTCTTTTGCTGATCTTCTTGTATCTCGGCTCTACCGACAATGCCTTTTATGGAATAAATTTTTGCGTTTTATTTTTCGATCTTTTGTCTCGGTAGTAGATCTATGTAGCTGATCTCTTCCCCCACTAATGATAGGGTGCTGACATTAGAGGCCTTTCCCTTAGTCTTCGGCGATGGTGGCTTACTCTGTGACTGTTTCGGTAATTCTACCAAACAAGATGTTTGTATGCTTTTAAAGATAAAAGGCAACTTCTTATGTTATTTCGGCAATCCCACCTAACAAAGTGCTTGCACAGTTGTAAAGATAAGAGGCAACTTCTTATGTTGCTTCGGCAATCCCACCGAACAAAGTATTTGCACATTTTTTAAAGATAAGAGGCAACTTCTTATGTTGCTTTGGAAATCCCACCGAACAAAGTGTTTGCATAGTTTTAAAGATAAAAGGAAACTTTTCATTTATTTCTTCGGCAATTCCGCCGAACAAATAACTTATACACAATTTTAAAGTTAAATGGCAACTTTTATTTATTGCTTCGGCAATTCCACCGAACAAAATGTTTGCACGATTTGAAGATAAAAGGCAACCGCATGAATGTTTCGGCAATCCCACCGAACAAACCGATGCACAATTTGTAGATAAAATGCAACTTTCATTAATTTCTTTAGCAATTCCACTGAACAAACCGATACATAATTTAAAGATAAAAGGCAAAAATTTCTATGGCTTCGGCAATTCCACCGAACCAGTGTACAGACTATTTTTAATGATAGTATCTTCGTAGGTTTGTTGTATTCCACGGCCTCGGTATGAGGATGCCGTCAATTCCTTCGATTCGGTAGGGCCCTATTCCGATTTTCCCAATGACCTTGTACGGTCCTTCTCAATTGGGACCGAGTTTGCCATCAGAGATCTTCTTCTTGTTACCGACCACCTTTCTAAGCACAAAATCGCCTATCTTGAAAGTTGATGGCCTTATCATCTGGCTAAAGCTCTTGGTCATTCCTTGCTGGTAAGCTGCTATTTTGATTCTTGTAGTATCTCTCCTTTCTTCAGCAAGGTCTATGTCTTTCTACATTACCGTGCTATTAGATGCTTCGTCGAACGACTGAGTTCTGATGGTAGACAATCATGCTTCTAGCGGGATTATGGCTTCCATGCCGAAGGTGAGCGAGAAGGGAGTTTGTCACGTCGTCCGTCGGGGAGTTATTTGATAGGCCCAAAGAACACTATGCAGCTTTTCGGCCCATCTGCCCTTAGCCGCCTGAAACCTCTTCTTGATTCCATTCCCAACCATTTTGTTCAATGCTTCGGCTTGTCCATTGCCCTATGGGTAATGGGGAGTAGAGTTGTAGAACTTGATTCTGTGCTCAGCGCAGAAGTTGGTAAATAGCTCTTCCAAAAATTGAGTGCTGTTGTCCGAGATAAAGGCATAGGGAACACTGAAGCGGGAGACTATATTTCTCCAAGCAATATGTTTGACGTCTTTGTCCTCTATAGTGACCAGTGGTTCGGCCTCCACACACTTGGAGAAATAGTCAATCACTTTGATGAGAAATTTCTAGCCCCTCGTGCCATTGGTAGTTTGCCGACGATGTCCAAGCCCCATTGAGCAAAGGGTCATGGGTTGGTGAGGGGGTGAGTTCTTTGACACTTGCTGAATGATTGTGATGAACCTTTGACATGTATCACATTTCTTCACCATCTTCTCCCCATCTTCCACCATCTTTGGCCACCAGTATCCCTGGGAAATGGCCCTGTGAGTGAGGGATCTTCCTATGGTATGGGGACCATAGTTGCTGGAGTGGAACTCATGAAGGACTCCTTCTGTCTGCATAGGGCGTATGCAAAAGAGGTCAGTTCGGAGAAAGATCGTCGGTAGAGTTGGAATCTGGTGATAGTCAATACCGTGCTGATTTGTGGACTACTTGATAAGCTACCCTCTTATCTTCAGGCATGGTCCCATCCTTCAGGTGGGCGATAATTGGGTCCATCCAACTAGGGCCTTGGTCTATAAAGAGTACTGATGCAGCCTTCCGTGGATCAATACTTGGCTGGTCCAATCTTTGGATGCTAATCGTCCTTATCTCTTTGGCTTCAGCTACCGATGTTATCCCCATGAGAGTGTCGGTGTGGGAGTTCTTCTCCATACCGATCTTGTTGATGTAAATTTCGCTGAAGTTTTGTAGCTTCTTCCTTGCCTGTTGTATATAGCTTCCCATCCGGTCATCTCGGTACTCGTAGTCATCATTGATCTGGCTTACCACTAGTTGGGAGTCACTGTAGATTGTCAAACTTTGGATGTCCAGGTCTTCGGCAGCTCTGAGTCCGACAAGAAGAGCTTCATACTCTGCCTCATTATTGGAGGCATTGAAGTTGATCTGAAGGGATTGTTCGTGGATTACCCCCTCTGGTGATATCAGTACAACCCCTGCTCCGCTTCCTCGACAATTGGAGGCTCCGTCTATAAACATTTTTCAGGATTCACTTGATAGGGGATCGAGTGCTTCATCTTGATATGTCTGGACCCTGTCGACAATGGGTGCTTCTGATCGGGGTGAGAATTCGTCAATCAAGTCGGCAAGGTTTTTTCCTTTGATGGCCGTCCTTGGCTGGAACTTGATGTTAAGATTGGCCAACTCGATGGCCCATTTGGTTATTTGACCAGATAAGTCGGCACGTCTCTACAACGATCAGAGAGGGAATTTGGTAAAGACAACTATCATATAGGACTAGAAGTATGTCATAAGTTTCCTCTAGAAAATGACCAGTGTGTAGGCCAGCTTTTCAAGAGGCAAATATCTGGTCTCTGTACTGACGAGGGACTTACTAGAAAAGTAAACTGAACCAATGTCGAGCTGATGGCACGTGGGGTAACGACCAAGTATAGGAAAAGCTCTTCCCTCGGCATGGGTTTGGTGAGAAGGGGTGCCGATTAAAGGTAAGACTTTAGGTTGTCAAGGGCCTCCCAGTATTGATCATTCCACTCAAAGTGTCTTCGACTGTTCTTTCTCAAGTCTTCGTAGAACAGTCGGCACTTGTCTGAAGACTGATTGATAAATCGGTTGAGTTTTGTTGCCATGCTGGCCAGCTTCTGGACTTCTTTTAGGGTTCTTGGGTCCTCTAAATTCTGGATGGCCACAATTTGCGAGGGATCGACCTCAATGTCTCGACGTGTCACCAGATTTCCCAAGAACTTCCCAGAACTAACACCGAAGGCACACTTTGAACCATTGAGGCAAAGCTTGTGTTCCTTCAAGATGTTGAAGACAGTTTGCAGGCGGGAGAGATGGCGGTCTTCAGCCTTGCTCTTGACCACCATGCCATCTATATAAGCCTCCATGATATCGCCGAGCTGAGCACTAAACATTTTGGTGATCATGCGTTGGTAGGTTGCTCTGACATTTTTAAGGCCGAAGGGCATAACTCGGTAACAGAATAACCCACGAGGGGTGCTGAAGGCCATCTTCTCTTGGTCCAGACTGAACATGGCAATTTGATGGTACCCCCAGTAAGCATCCATGAAACTCATCCATGAGTGTCCGGTCGTTGAGTCTACCAGTTGGTCGATCCTCGGCAAAAGAAAGTTGTCCTTTGGGAAAGCGTCATTGAGGTTTGTGTAATCTACACAGACCCTCCATTTGTCGGTCTTCTTCTTCACCACCACAGTGTTGGCCAACCAAGTGGGGTATTGGACATCTCTGATCGTATGGGATTCTGACACCAGTCGACTTCATCAATGACAACTTCGATATAAATTGATGCCGTCCGTCTAGGTCTTTGAACCATTGGTTTTTAGTCGGGTTGAACGTTGAGATTATGGGTGATGAAATTGGGATCCACCCTCATCATCTCGTATGGCGTCCAAGAAAACACTTCCATGTTGCTCTTCAACAGATCCACCATGTATGCCTATTTGACTTCGGTAAAAGATGAACTGATAAGGAAGAAGTGCTCTGGGTCATCTGTGCTTAGAGGCACGGTAATAAGGTCCTCTATGGCTCGGTTCGAGGCACTTGTGCCGACGTCCTCCAACATAGACTGGTCCAGAACATCCACCGGTGTACCTGTTTGGGAGTTACCTTACCTTTGATTGCATCGATATAGCATTGCTTGACCACTGTTTGGTCCCACTGGAGCTATTCCATGCCTCAGCTACCAATGAATTTGATAACCTAGTGGTATGTGGAGGCCACTCCCTTTATGTTGTGGACCCATGTTTGGCCCAAAATTGCATTGTAGGGGGAAGGGGCGCCGACCACCACAAATTCCACGTCGGTTGAGACCGCATTGGCTAGAAAGAAGCCGCATTGAACCCCACAAGTGGCACGTCATTCAACTGTAGGTCTTTGGGCTTGTATCCCATCTTCTTGAACAAGGAGTAGTACATCACGTCGGCGGAGCTGCCGAGGTCGATCAGTGCTCTTCGGACATTGCAGCTGTTGGCTTGGAGGGTTACGACCAAGGCGTCGTCATGAGGGTGTTGCACCCTGTCGGAGTCCCTGTTGGCAAATGAGATTGTATACCTAGAGTCAGGTTTGGATTTCTTTGTAGTCGGTTGCACTGACATGACCTCCCGCCCAGTAATCTGCTCCAGTTTGCCCTTAGGCAGCCTTC
This sequence comes from Monotropa hypopitys, assembly GCA_002855965.1. Classification (NCBI taxonomy): domain Eukaryota; kingdom Viridiplantae; phylum Streptophyta; class Magnoliopsida; order Ericales; family Ericaceae; genus Monotropa; species Monotropa hypopitys. The sequence continues at coordinate 1,976 of NMUG010004339.1, read as the reverse complement.
TTGCTGTCGGTCCACCATCCCATGGATGATGTTGATGGTTCTGAGCTCTTTCCTTGGGACCTATTTGATGGGCCCTGTACCAATATTTTCCTCATTGATATAAGGACCTAGGTGTCTATCCATCACCATCTCCTTGAGGAAATCCTTGAATGCTCAACAGCTGGTGATTAGGTGGCCATTTTCCCTGTGGTAGGAGCATTGGTATCTGTCATTGCCCTTCTTGGGTGTTCCTAGTCTTATTTCTGGCCATCTGAAAATGGATCCTTATCGATCTTCCTCAGAAGGATGTGAATGGGCTCTTTGAACACCGTAGTGTGAGTTATAAATTCATACGTGTTCGGGGCTCAGCGATCTCCCATTTGTATCGTATTTGTTTCCTTCCTCTTTGTCGCTCCGATGTTTCTGCCGTGATGACCTGAGTGATGGTCGGTCTTGCTCTCAGCTCTGCTCCTTTCGTCTTTGGCCTCTTCCAGTTTGGCATGGAGCTCAATCTTGGCCATTAGCTTATTCAAAGAGGAAGGGGAGATAGCATGAGATCTTCGAACTCTCGGCTGATATGATCTAGACCGAGTTTGAATGAGGTAACAGTGATTTTTTGGTCGCAGTCCTCAATCTCATTGTAAAGGTCCCAATACCGGTCTGTATACTAGCACAGTGATTATGACCTCGCTCGCCGAAGATTGACGAAGGAATCTACCTCCTTTTTACCTTGGATCTAGTGATAAAATGGGCCAAGAAGTCCGTAGAGAGATCCTTCCAGAAAGTAATTGATCTCACCGGCAGTCGGTCAAACTAGAGCATTCCAACCTCCCCCAGTCTGGATGGGAATAGCTTGCACATCAGTGCATCGTCTCCAGAGTACAGAGACATCGTATGCTGGAAATGGATGATGTGAGTGTAGGAGTCCATCTTGGGATCATATTTATTGAATTTTGGGGTCGAGAATCCTGCGGGGGGGGGATCATGGACTCAATATCTGGTGAAAATGGGGAGCAGGCCAGCCTTTCGTGTCGGCGCTACTCCTCCGGCTGTGCTGGCGAAAGCCTCCAAGTGACTTCATGTTCCGAGCGTGGATCCCGACTATCTCTATAGTCGTTTCTTCGATGATCCCTTGGCAGTTATGGCTCTCGTCTTGCCCTTGGTTGGGGTCTTTCTGCCGGCACTACTGCATTTGGACCCAGCTGATCAAAGATGGACAACCTTTGGCTTTCCGTCGAATGCTCATCCCTGTGCTGTCCAGATGAGAGGCACCGTCTGATTCGACAACCCTCATTTCCACCTCTCCCGATAGAGATTTCGTCTTCCCAATTGCTAAGGCACTTCAGAGCTGACAATCTTTCGCCGCTGGAGGGCCTGCTTCTGCTCTGGGAAGGCGTCCGGTAATCTGGATCATTGTCTTTTGTATTGCTGGCTTCTGGGACTGACATACCCTTTTGGGTAGCCTCTCTCAGGCGAACCATCTCTCGTATGAGGGAATCGATCTGGTTGTCCCTTTTCTTGAGATCACCTTGCAGCTTTCAGATGTACTACTTGGTGGTTATCTTGGCCGGAGCATCCGGACAAAATGTGTTGTGGCTGGAATCACGAGTCTGTGTTCGTCTACCCGAATAGACGTTGGTTGCCAGAGCAATGTTACCATCATCAACTCCCTTAACCTTAGCCTTTCGAGCATCGGCACTGTTCCTCCTGGAGGTGTTATGCTCACTCTTATCCATTTCTTAGAGCAGTGACTTGAAGAGACGAGAGATTCAAAGAGAAGAAAATGCTTCCCCAACAGAGTCGCCAATTGAAGTGGGGGTTTGCTTTTTGATCGTCCACAGATGGATCTTTCACCTAGCTGTATAGGAAAAATACATTGGATTGCCGGCAATGCTGCCGGTGGACTCTCCAATGATAAAGTCAAGCGATATTTCTAGAGAGAGTAAATGGACAGAGTTTCTGCTAGGGCCGAATGTTTGTGTACCTCTCCCTTGGCC
>NMUG010004338.1:0-13948 GCA_002855965.1 Monotropa hypopitys | reverse complement strand
TTTCTTTCCAAAACATCACCAATTCATTCTATAACCATTTGCTAATCCACCGCTTCGCTAGGAATTACTACTGGTCCACTACTTAGCTACCCTAACCATTAGCATACGTAGAGACCCTAGACCATACGTGTACGATACCAATTGACACGAGCAACGATTGACAACACAAATTTCCCTAACTTTAAAAAATCACCTAATCGATGGATTTTCGCAAAACATGTAAGGGAGAAGCAATAATACCAACAATACAAATGAGAGGGATGGAAGAACTCTATCTCATTGGAGCTCCGGTGACACTCGCCAGAAAAGTCACCGGAAAACCTCCATGACCGTCGGAGTAAACCAAGCCTGCCACCTCGAAGCCCTCGCAAAGCTCTATGATATTCCTAAGACCAAAATCCCTAATGAGTTACCAAACTCCATGAAATCAAGAGAGAGAGTTTTTGGGAGGAGGAAAAACACTTACCGATTCGAGACGATCCAAGCATTCCACCGCGGAGAGGGCGAGACGAAGAACGACATTAGAGCTTCGTGTTTCTTCCGAAACCCTATGGATCGACCATGGATGAAGAGAGAAGGGAGAGGGAGAGATGAGGGAGGCTAGGGCTTCCCAAATGTGGAAGAAGACCCAAAAATTCAGCCAAATGGGTATATATATGACCCCTAACTCGAATTAACGGATTGCCCTTCACTTAACTAGAAAAATAACATTTTTGGCCTTCATGACCGGTCGACGGATTTGGCCCGACCGGTCGAGCCTATATCGACCACTCTCTGCTGAACCACGACCGGTCGACGTAGTACACGTGTACCGGTCGACACGGCAAAAAAAACACTGAAATGAAATGTTGATTTTTTCGAGCGTATTTTGGTCCTAACTTCTTCACCCGAACTCCGATTGAGATGATTCAAGTTGCGTTGGAATCGTAATCAATATATCTACGACTTGCATCAATAAAGATTTCTGATTTAAAGAACGAATCAAATCGATAAATTTCAAATGCGATTTAGGATTTTCGATTTATTAAAATGCATGGAAATTAATTAAAATTTCCGGAGTGTGACACCCGGATACCTGACCGGTCACAAGGACGGCTACTACCTGGCATTGTATACAGTCCTTGCTGAAAAAGACCATCCGGTCTGGAACTATGCCAGGGAGTTGACCGTGTCGCTGCCTCCAATCGAGGACACTTATCCGAAGGTGGATGATGATAAAGAAGAAGAAGACCCTCTGGCTGAAGAAGGTGACCATCAGGCTGAGGAGTAGTGGCCTCCGCTGTCGTCTGCTGACTTTATTTTTCATGTTTTTTTTAAAAGACTGTATTTTGAATCAACGATGGGACAACTTTTTATGCTTTTAATTGAATGCTTCTTGCTCTTGGTAACTTGTTAATTTGCAAAAGTGTTATCCTCCGGCTGCACTTAACGGGTTTACCAGGTCTCTCTGTGTATGCCGGAGATCCGTATCCCAGTGGTGGAGGCCAACGGAAGCCTGGCAGGAGACTGCCAGAGGCTTCGACCTTGATGAGACCAATAGAAGCCCAGTGGGAGACCACCAGAGGCTTGGTCATCAAGTGTTTTTTCCCTGACCAACAGAAGCCTTGGCAGATGACCACCGGTGGCTTGGCCGAAGGGGTGAACCCATGAGGGTATTATTCTAGGATCGACAGAAGCCTGGTGGAAGACCGCCAGAGGCTCGGCCATTGTAGCAAAATCCTTGACCAGAAGTCGGTGCAGACGACTACTGAAGACACGGTCAAGGGGTGAACACATGAGGGTATTATGTTAAGACCGACAGAAGCCTGTTAGAAGAATGTTGGAGGCTCGGCCATTGTAGAAAAATCCTTGACCAGAGGTCAGTGTAGATGACTGCTGAAGACACGGTCAAGGGGTGAACCTATTAGGGTATTATGCTAGGACCGACAGAAGCCTAGCAGAAGACTTCCAGAGGCTCGACCATTGTAGCGAAATCTTTCTTTGGTCGGGGCCGGTGCAGGCTACTACTGAAGGCTTGACCGCAGAAGGGACCTTGATTGACAGAAGCTTAAAAGATGACTGCCGGAGGCTCGGTCAAGGGGAGTAAGAGCCGACTGAAGGGATAGGCTATCAGTTCGGTGGAACACGCTCAACTAATAAAGAAAAGTACATGTTTCTTATACAAGTTAGTGATAATATTTCCTAAAGTTGAGATCATTCCAAGCTTTGCTGATTGGCGTGTCGTCCATCTCCTCCAGTTTGTAGGCTCCTTTGCCGACGAATTTGCTTATTCTGAACAGACCCTCCCAGTTGGGCACGAGCTTCTGCTTTTTGCTTTTCAGGACCACCTTCCGGAGCACTAGCTCGTCCGTCTTGAATATCCAGACGCGGACATTTTTGTTGAAGCCCTTGGCTACCTCTTGTTGGTAGGAGACTAGTCTGATCCTAGCGGACTCTCTCTTTTCTTCTACAAGGTTTAGGTCGGTAGCTAGGGTGGAGTCGTTTGTTGGCTGATCGAAATGTTGTATCTGGATGGTAGGAAAGCCTGTCTGAATAGGGATGACATCCTCCACACCGAAGGCCATAGAGTATGGAGTCTGACCTGTTGACCGTCATGGAGTTGTCCGGTAGGCCCATAATACATGTGAGAGCTCTTCTTCCCATTTCCCCCTTTTTGACTCCAGTATCCTATTCAGTCCGGTTGAGATGGTTTTGTTTGATGCTTCGGTCTGGCCGTTGCATTGGGGATAGTAGGGGGTAGAGTTGAAGAATCTGATACCGAGCTCATCACATGTGCTAGATACAAGGTCGCCGACGAACTGGGTGCCGTTGTCCAACACTATAGCATATGGGACGCCGAACATGGAAATGACATTCTTCCATATGAAGCACTCGACGTCGGCAACTATGATAGTGATGAGGGGTTCGGCCTAAACCCGCTTGGTGAAGTAATCAATTGCTGTGATGAGGAACTTAAACCCATTCGGAGCAGTTGGGAGCTTGCTGACGATATTTATGCCCCATTGGGCAAACGGCCAAGGACTAGTGATTGGCTGAAGGTCCTCAACCGGACAGTGGATCTTCGGAGCAAACAATTGGCACCTGTGGCATGTCCTGACGTAGTCTTTAGAGTCCTTTCGCATCTTTAACCACTAGTACCGTTGGGTAATTGCCCGATGGGCTAGTGACTGCCCGCCGGAATGACATCCTCCACTGTCGGAGTGGAGCTCTTCAAGTATCACTGGAACCTGAGCTGGGTGGACACAGAGCAGATAGGGGCCGGTTCTGGCCGTTGGTATAGGGCCTCCGTTGGGGATAGCCAAAAGTTTGCCGCCTTGCAACGGATGCGATGGGCCTCTCGACGATCCTTCGGTAAGGTATTTGACTTGAGAAAGGCCAAAATTTCATCTATCCAGTTGGGTCCATCTGATATATTATTCACCTCCATGACTGGAGGTTCATGATTCGGCTGAAAGATAATGCCGAAGGAGATTGATATATGGCCGGAGGGGGTACAAGCGGAGGCTAGCTTGGTAAGGGCGTTGGCATGGGAGTTGTGCTCCCTTGGGATCTGCTCTATTCAGAAGGTCTTGAACTTCTTCGTCTCTTCTATGGCGGAGCTGAAGTACTTGCACATCCTGTCATCTCGAGTGCCATACTTTCCGGTCAATTGATTGACGACTAGCTGAGAGTCGCTGAAGACGACGATGTCCTCAACCCCAATGTCGGTGGCAAGACGGGGTCCAGAGATTAGAGCTTCGTACTCCGCCTCATTGTTGGAGGCCAAATATTCAATAGATATGGTATTTTCATGAATGACTCCTCCTGGGGAAGCCAGCGCAATCCTTGCATCAGAGTCCCTGTTGTTTGATGCGCCGTCCACGTACAATCTCCAAGTGTCCCCATGAAAGAGATGCCATTGTTTCGCCGGACACTGGGCACAAGTGCCACAGCGCTGTGGAGGTAGAGCGATAGATGAGGAGGCGACTTGTGGGTTGGTGGTTTTGACTAGAGTGTCTGTCGGAGCTTCCTGGGGGATGACCCCTAGAGAGAATTTTGCGACAAAGTCGGCCAATACCTAGGCTTTGATGGTCATCTTGGGTTGATACTTGATGTCAAAGTTGGCCAATTCGACCGCCCATTTTAAGATCCGGTTGGAGAGGTCAGCCTTCTGGAGGACTACTTTCAAGTGGTGCTCCGTCAACATTGTAATGGTGTGCTGCTAGAAGTAAGGTAGCAATTTCCTAGAAGTAGAAACCAAAGCAAGAGCAAGTTTTTCAAGAGGTAAGTACCTGGTTTCGGCAGGAAGGTGGGTTTTGCTGGTGTAGTAGACTGGCTGGTGATCTGTTCTCTCAGTTCAGCAAAGAACAGAGCTGACGGCGTGCTGGCAGATGGCCAAATACAGGATGAGGGGCTCCATATCCTTCGGTGTGACCAGTACCGGAGGGCCATATCATCGACGTAAGCCTCTATCGTGTCCCTTATCTGCCAAGAGAACAATCGAGAGACCATGCGCTGATATGTGGCTATGGTATTCCTAAGGCCAAAGGGCATGAATTTGTAGCAATACACTCCCTTTGGGGTGATGAAGGCCATCTTCTCCATGTCCTCGTTGGCCATCGAAATCTAGTGATAACCCCTATAGGCATCCATAAAGCTGAGCCTTTGGTGTTCGGCGCTGGCGTCGACCAACTAGTCGATCCTATCTAAGGAGAGACAATCCTTCGGACAGGCATCATTAAGATTGGTGTAATCTACGTAGACTCGCCACTTGCCGACTTCTTCTTGATGACCATTGTGTTTGCTAACCAGGTGGGATACTGGACTTCTCGGATAGCGCCCGCTTCTAATAGCTAGTCAACTTCCTCCACGACCGCTTGAGTATGTGCCAGAGAGGAACGTCGGGGCCTTTGGACAACGGGGTTTCGGGAGGGGTCTACGTTCAGTTGATGACAAATGAATGACGGGTCCACTCCGGGCATCTCATATAGAGTCCAGGTGAAAACCTCGATATTGGCTTTTAAAAAATTTACATACCTCTCTCGGTCCGTTAGAGTGAGTGAGGATCCGATGAGAAATGATCGATTGTCATCTTCATTGATCGGTACAGTGATGAGCTCTTTAACTGCCTTGTCGGCTACCGGAGCACCTACATCTTCAAGAACTGAGGTGTCTGGTACTTCCACCCACTAAACTTTCTTCATCTGTTTGTTTTCCTGGACAACCGAGATATAGCACTATTTTGATGCTGCCTGGTCGCCGTGAATATCCTCCTGTCATCCGGAGGCGCCGATAAACTGGACAACTTGGTGGTAGGTTGAGGCAATAGCCTACATAGAATGGATCCAGGTCCGTCCAAGGATGGCATTGTACGGACTTGGAACATCGACGACAATGAACTCCATGTCAACTGTCTTGGACCCTGCCTAGACTGGGAGGGTGATTTTGCTGAAGGGCCAGACGGGGGCTCTGTTGAATCCGACCAATAGGACGTCAGCTGGCTACAAATCAGTAGAGGAAATCTTAAGTGCTTGAAACAAGTATAAGTACATTACCTCTGCAGAGCTCCCTTAATCGATCAGAATGCGCCAGACGTTGGCCGGTCCAACGCGAAGGGTGACTACCAGGGTGTCGTTGTGCGGAAGCTAGACTTGGTCAAGATCCTTTTCTGTGAAAGTCATGGACCATCCTGACCAATCATAGGAGTGCTTCTGTTTAACGGTAGATCCGACTGTGAGCACCTACTTAGGAATAAATGCCTAGTCGATCTCTACCCGGAGGCGGGTAGTAGCCTTCTTATTGAGAGGTCCGTGGATGACGTTGATTGTCGGAACATCCTCCTCCGGCTGAATGGGACGTCCGGACCTCTGGGACAGCTCTAGTGTCTTCTGCTGATCAATCCATCTGGCTAGGTGTCCTTGCTGCACCAGGAGCTCCAAGTACGACTTGAAGGGTTTACACCTGGTTATAAAATGTCCTTGCTCCTTATGATAGGTGGAGTGAATCCGATTGTACTTCGTTTTGTCGGTCATTCCAAGATTGTGGTCCGGCCAAGCGAAGAAGGGCTGATTCTCGATGTGCTTTAGTATGACGTAGATGGGCTCAATGAAGACCTTCATTTCTGTGGTAAACTTGTCGGCCTTTGGAGCCTTGAGACCCTTTTTCTTCTCAGCTTTGACAGTGTTTACCTGTCTTTGGCCTCCTGCTGGTAATGATGCTGAGAACTACTGGTCCGGGCACTAGGTGACTCGCTTTGCGAGGAGATCTTCCAAGTGATAGAATTTTTTAACTTTGAGCATTAGGTCATCCTTGTCTTCCGATGAGTAAAGAGTGAGGTCAACAAAGATCCGACTATTGCTGTCCAGACCATTTTTGAAAGAGGATGCGACCACTGTCTGATCGCAACCCTAGATTTCGTTAAAAAGCTCCCAGTACCTTTCGGCATACTATCGGAGGCTTTTGTCCGGACACCTCTTGAGGCTTATGAGGACGTCAATCTGCTTGATTTGCTGACTGCTGGTGACAAACCTAGCCATGAAGGCTCGCTCAAGGTCCCGGTAGCATGAAATGCTACGTGGAGGGAGCTTGTTGAACCAAAGTGAGCCCAGAGTGTCAAGACTGGTGGGGAATACCTTGCACATGACGGCGTTTTCGGTGGTGTAGAGAGAGATCGTCTGTCGATAATGAATGAGATGAGTGTAGGCATTTGTCTTGGGGTCATACCTTGTAAACTTTGGCAGATTGAAGCCTTCCGGAAGAGTTGCTAGCTCGATCTCCGGGATGAAAGGGGAGAGGTTGAGCTGCCGGAGCCTAGCGTCGACAGATGCCTTCTGTTGGATGGCTCTTTTTTCAAGGCTGGCAGCCATCTACCTCCGACAACGGTTTAGGTGGTCCCTGAGGTCCTTGGGGGGAGGAGAGTCATGGCCCCTGGGGTGTCCTCTCTTGTGTCCAGAATAGTCACCTACTCTGTGATTCCTACCGGAGCGCTGATTGTCCCTTCGCCGGCAGTGCCTGTGGCTTGCTTCAGAGGTTTCCATGGGCAGGGTGTCTGGCGAAGTGGCCCTAACAGGGGGCAAATTTCCTTCATCCATGAGATGTGTTTCACGAGACCTTCCGGAGCGGGAGCAGAAGACAGTACTGATAGAGGGCCGATTTCTGGGGGATCGGAAATGACGGCCTCTCGACTGGCGCTCTCGGATGGGGGATCAGTGAATTGCCTTTTCTTTATCCGTGTGGCCATGATTGTTCAGCCTTCCCGACCGCTCCAGATTCAACCTCCTAATGGTGTGCTCCGAGTCATCCTACAAAGTTTTAGAGGGAACGGGAGGGCATTGGAGTGAACCTCCGGCAAGCCTTGCCAGCTGATCCGTGAGGAAAGCTATCTCTAGGTCCTTCTGACGGAGCTGTTCATTAGGTTGTTGAGAGGTGGCTGCCACCAGAGCTATGGGAGGGTCTGTAACCATGGCCGTCAGAGGGGGAGCAAGAGGTAGTCGGTAGGGGTGGTGGTCACGAGAGTCATCGACGGCCATCGAGAGAGAATGAATATACTGATGAGAAGACTATCAGTCACCTGAGTCTGGGTTTGGCTGTCTCCAACAGAATCGCCAATTATGGTGACTGAAAGTCTGGAGTATTCAGATCCTCTAGGTTCTGGCCGGACGGCTGAGAGGGGTGCTTCGGATGGCTGAGCGGCTACCTATAAGAGAAAAGGGATCACCTGCTTGGCTCCTATAAAACAAGGGTCAGTGCCCACTGGTCGGCAGTGACCGAGAGGGGCCTCCGATGGCTAAGTCAGCAACGGAATGAGAAGAAAACTGTAAGTGAAAGAAGCGGTCGGAGAGATACTAGATAGTCGATCCCGTGAACAGTACTCCATGGGCAGTCTGACGTGGTGCCAAAAGTGCAAGCGTGCGTTGTACACGGTGGAAGGCCTGGTGCTGATGTCAGTCCTATGGTGCTACTGGGCTGCTTAAACCGACCCGAGCCACGTCGACACTTGTACGGCTGACCCGTGTGCCACTTGCTAGAGGCTACTATTCCCCGTCGTTGCCGATGGTGGACCAATTCGGTATAGGCCCGTTCGTCGGTGGAAGTTTCTTCTTCTCCCAGTGGGGAGTGGAGACACAGGGCTTCCTTGACGTCCGGGTGGGTATGCTGGAGCTTGAAGGAGATTCATGCTCGGCCTGACTTGGCTCCTTCGGGTGTCTGGTGAGACTGCTTTAGATGGCGAAGGGCACATGATGAACTGTCGGTTTTGTCCTTCAACTACAGTGAATATCCGGAGGTCTGTGAGACCGATGGTCCTAGATTGCTCCGTTGGATAGTGGGGGGTAGGATCCGGGCTGGACGCTTGATCCAGATGAGAGAGTCCGGCCCATGCTTATCGAGGTTCGGACACTACAGTGCCTATCATGTCTTGTGTCGTGCCGTGTCGTGCTAATTTAATCTGTCGTATCATGTCGTGCCATGATTATCGTTCTTCATGTCGTGTCGTGTCCATTTACTTTATCATGTCACGACATGCCATGCAATCGCTTTGTGTCATGATGTGTCGTGCCGATTTACCTTATTGTGTCATGCCATGTCGTTGACTTCATCGTGTCATGACGTGTCGTGTCGTGTCCTTCTCGTGTCATGTCCTAACGTGCGTTTTTAAGTGTGTCGTGTCGTGTCGTATTATTTCGAACTGTTTCGTATTGTGTTGGCGCATTTAACTTTATATCGTGCTTTTTGAAATTTTATTTTTGTTATGACGACTTATTTACTAATCGTGTAATACCCATTTTTTAGTTTAATTAAATACTTCCTTTGAAATATTTTGCACAAAATATATATAAAAACATTGGTAGTGGTCAGAGTGGACCTTTGAGTGTGATAACATTGAGGATTTACATGTTAGATTGTTTTTGGGTGTGAATTGAGGATATGAAGGAAGTTTGAGACCGATCGTGGTAATGAATCACTATTTTATTTTTTTGAGGAATTGAATTTAGAACATGAATGGGCTTGGAAAAGTCATAGAATGACCTTAGGATGTCATTTTGGTGTTTAGAATAATGGAAAAGTGTTAGGATTTGAGTTTGGAAGGTTGGTGTGAGTTTGAGGATGTTTTGAGGATTTTCTGATTTCCTCATCCAGACCTTGGTTGGGGCTCGTCCGGACGAGTGAGCAGTGAGTTTTGTAAACTTTTTTGAAGTTGGTCACCTGGACGATGGGGAGGTCCCATCCGGATGAAGGTGGTCATCTGGACGAAGGCGGGGTCTCATCCGGACGAGGCGCGCTGACAGTTAATTTTAAATTGGTGTGTTATATATTTTTGAATGGGAGGACGGTTGGAAAACCTCCTAAATGTCTAAGGGGTGTCTAGGAACATCCTAGACTTCATTTTACATCATTATACAACTCTAGGAAGAGGGAGAGGGAGAGAAAAAAGTAATTGGGAAGCCATTGAAGCCTTGAGGAAGAAGAGAGTCTTGTGAAGGGATTACTAATTGTCTCTTCATTTAGTGTACATACACTTTAAATTCCTGGTTTGGGAAGAAGGTTCTTATATGTTTAATCATGCCCAAGAGTGCATGGAATAAGAGGAAGGATTTGTAGAAGAGAAATGGTGATAGGATGACTAAGTATAAGAGTATGTTGTTTGTTTCACGGTAAACTCTCCTAGAGGATGATTTACACTTTATTTTGATTGTAAGGACTTGGAATTTGGGGTTCATAACAAGTATGGTTTCCTTTATGTTGTGATCTACAAGTCTATTAAAGAGAATTTTAGATTTTTAGGAAGAAATTCTATGAAATGGAGTAAATGGTGGATTTGATTTGTAGTTGTGAGATTGTATGTACTCATGTATATTGAGTAATGTTAGATGGATTATCATCTAAGAAAATTTATGGTTGATGGTTATCCATGTCTAAATCATAACAATAATTGCATGCTTGTGTAAAGAAGGTTAGAGTGATCCTTGAACTAGTTGGTGTATATTGTTATACATGTTGATAAATTGTCCCATTTCTATCATCATTGGACTATTTTGTGAGTTGGTTTTCACACGGACAATCGTGAATAATAGTGAGGCCACGGATAAAGGAAAGAGAAACATCACCTAATCAGTATCAGTGAGTGTAAGGATGTATATTTCTTTAGTATATGCATGAGTTCTTTTGACTTGTATTCGTAAATGTATCATCATAGAAACGGCATTGACATGCATTGCATTGGAATATGCATGCAAATGATTTGGGAAAATGTTTAGTCCTTGGGCTTGGTTTTAGAAGGAAAATGGCTTTCGAGCTCATTTTGGAAAGGTTTTGAATGGATATATACTATAAGTATATAATTTTATTTGGAGGTTCACTCTTTATAGACCATACATGAGATGTATGGTGGATGTGTTCTGTACAATACGGTACTGAGGGATGCCCCTTTACATGTTGAAGTTGGGTTGCGATCTTAGTAACATGTTAAAAATGTTGGAAATGTTGGAAATGTTAGAAATATTGGAAATGTTGGAAATGTTGGAAACTTTGGAAAGAAATGGGACTTGATGGTCCATGTTTTAGAAAGTGACTTGTTTTCATGACTTAGTTAAGTCATATGTATACGATGCATCTTTCCTATGCTTGTTGTTTTTAAAGAATTTTACTTATACTTACCTTGCATTAGAATAAGAAATATATTATTCACACTCAGTTTTCCTTGTATTTTTACTTGGAAAGCATGTCATGATGAGTAGCAGTCTACTACAAGGCTTGGGATTTAGTGGTGAATAGAAGAAAAGGTTTTGGTTTAGAAGCATGTTCACTAATCTTATTTGCTAGTTTATGTAGTAAACATTTGGGAAGTGATGTAATTAACTTATGCTAGCAATGTTTGGGATTTGGACTTGTAGGGTCATGGTTAGTTCATCTTGTGTTGGTACTACAATAATAGTGCTAATAATGGCATAGTTTGAAAGAAAAGAAATGTTACTTGGGTTTATTTCGTAGTTCTATAAAAGAAATTTTTTATTCTGCATTTTATTTTATGGTTTATTAGTGAGGGATGTTACAACTTGGTATCAGAGCTTGAGTTATAGGTTCTGAGTTAGGGGGCCTTGTGTGGAAGTGGTAAAACACTTGAGGTTTAAAGTTTGGAGAAGTGAAAGTGTAAGTGTAGTTGTCACGACTCGTATTTTTAAAATAGGTTTTCGAATTAAGTTCACTACTCTATTCAATTTATGAATCTTAGGGTAGACTCTTTGGATTGTATTAGTGACTGAAAGTCAATTTTGGACTCCTCCATAGTTTATACGTATTGCTTGTGGTTGATTTGGGGTGTCACACTCCGAAAATTTTAATTAATTTCCATCCATTTCAATAAATCGAAAATCATGTGCCATTGAGATCACGGGATGCTTGGAAGCATCTATGATCGTCGTGTATAACTTTGAGTAAGTCCGGGTGGGATGGGCGTCCCCGACATGATGTTCGTTGATGGTTGAGTATTCGGGTAAGTCCTTTATCGCGTTTAAATTCATCACGACTTGATCCGTTATCTAAATTAGAATTTTTTATTTATGGAAATCGTAGATAATTTGATTACGAACCCAACACAACTTTAATCGTCTCAATCAGAGTCTGGATGAAGAAGTTATGGCTAAAATAATCTCAGAATTTCCATCTTTCCAAATCAGTGGAAATTTAACCTTGTCGACCGGTCGAGCTTGGTCAATTTTGGGGTCTCGACCGGTCAGGCATATTCCGTCGACCGGCCGTGAAGGCCAAATTCGCTATTTTTATGGTTTAATGAAGGGTATTCTTGTCATTTTGTATAGGAGGATATATATATGTTCTTATGCATGATTTTTGTCATCTCCCTCACATATGTTGCCCTAGCTCTCTCTCTATATATATACCTCCCTTACAACTCTTCTCTCCATTCTCTCTACAAATCGATGACCCTCCAAGCTTCCGATGAAGATTTACCAAAGAGAAACGTTGTTCTCCACGACGAGGGCTTTCTTGCAAGCCACAGATCAAAACCATCCACAAAGTTTCGAGTTTTTTGGGTGTCCAACTTCAAGCAATGGAGTTTTGTTCTTCATCATCATTGATGAGCACTTCAAGAGCTACGCGGTAGTGGGTTTGGATCGCGGTGGTGCGGACGACATTTTTCGGTGACTTTTTCGGCGACTTTTCTGGCGATGCTACGGTGGGTAAATTCTTAACTTCTATTGAGTATATGTGTGTGTACGTAGGTTCGATTAAATGATCATAGTTGGTGTGGATTACATTGCATGACCTAGGGTTTAATTTTAGTAGAATTGAGCGGTAATCTTGTGCCTGCTAGGTGTTCGATATAATGCCCTAGGGATTTGTGTGTCCAATTGATGGGACCATAAGATTGTATTATGGTAAATTGAGTCTAAACATCACTCGAGGTTAATGTGAGCGTCACTTGTTTGGTGATAAACCCACGAGAGGGATAACTTGAGTATTTGGTGACTTGTGGGAGAATTGGTGTCCATTCGAGTTTAGGGTCGCCGAGTATTCGATGAAATGCCCGTGTGAATCTTAGATCATGTTTTGGGGTTATTGCAACAATTGAATTGTCATAGGACATGTAGGTGGAACAATTGGGTACGTTGAGTTTTGAGAATGACGATAGGTCCCTTGGAACCTAAGGGATACCACATGTTTAGTGATGTTGCCAATTGAGCATTGAAATGGGATTTGGGTGTCTAAGTCCCTCTCTTCATGTTTCGATAGACTTGGGCATTCCTTGGGCCCATCATGGTAGAAGGTTGATCTTGAAACCCTTGGTTGAGATTAAATAATCTTCGTGGTTGTCTTCCTTGGATTGACCGAGGTGGAGCTTATGATTGACGAACTAAGTAAGTAGTTCCACGTAACCAAATGAACATCGAATATGGAGGATGTACCCCATGAGGGCTACTCATTCTCAACCTTGAATCTATTACTTGAGAAACTTCAAATGAAGAGAATGTGGTTTAAGGGCCTTGTCTAGGCACGGTAGAAATGATAAAGGGAAAAGAAACAAAAATATGACGATACGGGATGGCCATGATCACGATGGCATACTAGCCCTCGGCTAGGAATGTGGATGACCATGATATATGGTATACTAGCTTCGGCTAAGAAAGTGGATGGCCATGATCACGATGGCATACTAGCCCTCGGCTAGGAATAAGGATGACCATGTTATATGGTATACTAGCTTCGGCTAGGAATATGGATGACCATAATAAATGGTATACTAGCTTTGGCTAGGAACATGACGATCATGATAGTTGACGTGGCTCGCAACATGAGCTATGGTTAGATATCTTGGCACAGTGTTGGTTTGGGAATCTTAGTAGATCCTTAGAGTTGTTGTACCTTAGTAGTAAGATTGGTTGAGTTAAGATTAGAGGTTTCTTTGGTTGGACTTGGGATGTCATACCATTTGTGCTTACTAGACATTGCAGCTTTGGTTAGACACACTTTGTTGGCGATACACCTATATATCGATGCCTTGAGTTAGGTTTACACTACATGCACTTTGGTTTCTTTACTGTTCTAGTACTTTACTTGTGGACACGTAGGCATGCACTGTATGTGCATACTTGGTAGTAGTTAGGGGTTTTCTCACTGAGCTATTGTGTACTCAAAATCTCTTTCTTTACTTTTCTAGTCTGTGTTGCAGGGCTAGATGGACTTGGAGTTGGTGTTAGTTGCTGCATTTTCTTGGACTCGACCACTTCAGTTTCAGTTGCTTCTTCTGTATAGGGTAGTGTAAATACAACGTTTCAGTTGCACTTTTCTTTGCTTTGTACTTCAGCTCTAGCTGAGCCTTTGTACTTGCACTTCAGTTTCAGTTGTAGCCGTGTATGGCATTTGTACTTTACTTCCGCTTGTAGTTCTTGATAGTATCATGTATCATGTAATGAGAATTCAATTGAATATGTATTTGAATGGCAAGTAGTTG
>NMUG010004337.1:0-13949 GCA_002855965.1 Monotropa hypopitys | reverse complement strand
ATTTAAGAAGTGGGTTGGTATCCAATGAAAGAAAGCTTCAATGGAACCTTCTTGGTTCTGTCCGCTCCTCCTCCATGCAATTATCATCGGAAAATCTCCCTCTGCTGTAATGGTAGGATGAAGGACGGCTCCCCCCTGAAACTAAAGTGTACGTGCATACATAAAGAGGCTGGGTACCCCCAAAATCCATCTTGATACAAAAAAGTCTAGGTCACCCCCAAAATCCACACTCACATAGAATGTGGGCATTTTGGGTGTGGTGGTTGAAGAGTTGATCTTGGTAAGGCCTTTACTTGAAGCGATGGATGATGGGTTGTTTGAAGCTTGGATTTTGGTTTGGCTGGTGGCAGTGAGGGGAATACTCGAGTGAAGAAAACCAAGGTAGCATGTACTTACGTTTTAAAGTTTCTTTTTGTTGCCTATCACTTTGGTGAGCATTCTCCATTTACACATATTTTAGGGAAAATTTCGAAATGATCCCTAAACTTTCACCCAATTATCTCATGAACAACCAAACTTTAATAAACTTCAATTACACATCAAAATTTGTTATGCGTTATTCAATTGAGTACTTGCCATCTCAATCTGTAAAATTGTTCACTGAAATTGCCCAATGGACATAACTCAATGAAACATTTGGGTTTTGGGGCATGGGTTTTTCAGACAGGTTGCAGTGATCTACACTGTAGTGATTTCCTTATTTTACCTCAGTGCAGGATCCTATGGAAGTTGTGGATTGTTTTCCGACTTAGGTTTTTGGTATAGTAATGAAACTGAATCTATGGAATCTAGTATGAACTTTCTGGATACGTACTGCACATGCGTAATACTTATTTGGATACAATGTTTTTGGATATATGTTTTGAGGGCCTATGTTGTTGGACATATGGAATTACACGATCCATACTTTTTTTTGCTCAAGTATGGAATTACACAATTGTAAATGGTTTCTAATGGACATGGAGCACTTGGTTTGTAATGCAACATTTGGTTTATGCTCAAATAAGCATTGGGTCCCCCCCCTAACTTTTTAATGACAACATGGTTTTGTAATGGCATCGTGTTTCTTGTCGAGTATTATTTTGTAACATCTGATTTGCAGGTATTTAAGTTCTGATATGAACATTAATGTCTGGTAGTGATGACGCGATTTCCGGATCCTCTTTGTTGGCAGACCTGCAAGGAAAAATTTGACACCGGTGGAGTGTCGGCCAAATTCTCTCCGATGCCTAAGTCACAACTGACTGTGTTTGAGAAGAAAAAAAGATGGAAAAGGAATTGAGTAGTACTAGGGTTTGTTACTTTGGAGCGGTGCGTCGTTTGATATTTATACCTCTTGTAGCTTTGGGTAATTCCTGTAGATTTAGGAAAGTTTTCTTATTCCCTATCTTCCCGGAAGGGAAAGTTATCTTCTATATCTGTCTGGTAACTCAATTATTTATTTCAAATGTGCAAAGAGGCGGGAATATCACTTCATTCCTTCCATAATTGTAACAAAATCTCCTATGGGATCTCATGAGTTGACATCCTACTCACCTTCGTTGTAGCGGGGCTCACCTCGGTCGTAACCGAGCTCCTCTCGGTCGTGGCTGAGCTCAGATCAGCGCAGCAGTTAGGTTGAGTGGTGGCGTTGTGCTTTCCTGGGCCTTGGTCGAGCTCAATAGCTTCATGTACTCAGCCCAACTCTGGATTAGGTTAGGATACCGAGCTCTTGCTCAGTACCCCACATCAGCTACTCCCCTGTTTCCTTTGGGATGTAAGGAGCTCATCTCACTGGAAACACGTTTCCATTGCTTTGTGGTAATAGTCGTTTTTTGGTGTGCGTGCATGGCATCGAATGCGAATGACAGGGGTCACATCGTGGCCACGTGGCCGTCACTGGACCGTTCATATTTGAAAATTTACACGGTGTAGATCAGAAGGCGATTTGAATTTCGAAGCATTCCCACTAACTATCATCGTTTCAGTTTCGGCGAAAGCCATTGTAAATCGTTTCTCCCAAACATCATCTAACTCCCCTTCCAGGAATCGCTTGAGAACTTTATTCTTCCTTCCTAGGTATGTCCTCTTCTCGTGTCTTACCTTCCTTGTTAATCTTGTTCTTTCCATGTTAGAGTTCGATCTTGTGAAACCTGAGTTCACTATAAACCCATCGTAATAGACGAGGATGCAGAGGAGGAGCCCTTGATGGGACGGGGTACGAGGGCTCTAGCGGTAAGGGCCCCCATTATGAGGATGAACCAGTTGGTCCGTCTGGGCAATCTGTGGTAGAACCCATTTTCCAGAATCAGCCTTACCCTAGATCTAGGTTTTTTTGTTCAACCGCCAGCTATGCCTCCAACCTGAACTCTATTGATCTGTCGACCATCCGCCGTAGATTTCAGATCCTTGACACCATCCATCTTAGGGTTTCTAATCCAGATGAAAGTGCCTTTGATTGTTCTCCGAATGAAATCAGCATCTATTACGATGCTTTAGAGACTGGTCTTTGTCTCTATTTACCAGCCATCGTCAGGTGTGTCTTATTTAAATTCGGGCTTTCCCTGTCAATTGACCCCGAACGGGTATAAGATTCTTATTGGCTGCGCCATGTTGTGGCTAGTCATGTCAAATGGCCTTACTTCTCTAAAGGTCTCGACATTTTGCAATCTCTTTAATATCAAAGAGGTTCCACATACTGTCGGGTGGTGGTATTTTTGTAAGAACCCCCTCCTCTCCCATGGTTAGTAAATTGCTCTCCTCTGTGAAGGAATAGAAAGACAAATTATTCTTTGTTAGTGTCTCTGGATGGGAGTTCCCGAGCTGGGACGATGGCCTCACTCCCCGGGCTCAAAGGAAATGAGGAATTCCTTCTATACAATGTGAGTCGTAGATATATCTTGTTTTACTATTGTTGACTTCTGATTATGACTCCTCTGACCTTATACCTTCTATCCAGTTTAGTTGAAGGTGTCTGTCTCAGAAGAAGAAGAAAACGAGATCAAGTGCACTGAGTTGCACGACATCTATGAGCCTGAGAAGCTTATAACTTCGGAGAGCCTAGCATCCTACCTCATTGGCTATAAAGTCGGAAGTGAGGTCTTAGTCTTAGAAAGAAGTATTTGTGCCTTAGCACCCGCTCGAACCATTTTTAACTGACCTCTTATTGCTTGTTGTTGGCATTGCAGAAACAACATAGCAAGAGATGGCCCCACCCAAATCATCCAAATCGAATAAGGAAGCTCTACCCAAGCTCCGAGTAGAAAGGGGTAGCTTAGCTCAGGGTCAGACTGCTGACAACAAGAAGAAGAGCAAGGAAGGGGATGCCATCACCTTCATTAATTTCATGGGCACTTCTCATGTTGTTCTCCCGGTCTCACTTCCACCACCACCACCTCCTCTTGCGTCTGAAATCTCACTTCCACCACCACCACCTCCTCTTGCGTCTGAAACTACTGGGATGAAAAGCTTTGGTGATAAAATGAGGCCCCAGTTTCCGATCGAAGCCGTGCTGAAGAAATAATAGCTGATTCCCTCCAGAGAGAGCAAGGGGAAGGAATCAAAAACTGGGGATGATGACCTTATGGTTCTGTTCGACGATCTCTATGCCCGAGCCAAAGATATATGCATGCATTCCACCACCGATCAAAAATATCTTGAGTTACGGCCCATATCTACCACCTCTGAAGAATTTGTGGTAGAGTTGAGCAGGGTATGGCCTCTTGTCCTTTTTTCTTCTTTGGGTTGCACCATCTAACTGGATTTCTTCCCTTTCTCCAAGTCTTTGTGAAGGGTTTTTATATTGCCCAAGAGGCCAACAAATCGTATGTTCAGCAGGAGAAGCTAATAAAGAGGATCCAGGAGCTCTAGGGGGATGCTCGCCAAGCCCAATCCGAAAGAGATGCTGCTCTGCTCGCCCAAAAGAAGGTCGAGCAGGAGCTGAAGAACCTAAGGGCGGAAATGCTAGCTCGCGAGGAGAAGTAGAAGACGTTGGAAGCCTTCAATGAGCAGTTGTCGTCTGCCCTTAATAAGGCACTGAGTGGTAAGGTTTCTCTTTACACTGAAAAGGAGAGTATTAGGAAGGGATCCGTTGAAGCCATATAGAAGGCTGAGGAGGTGCTTGCCCAGCTGCAGGAGGCCCATTCTAAGGAGAAAGAAGAGCACTCAGTAGAAGTCACATCAAGCTATTTTGAAGGCTTCGAGGACATGCGTCGTCAGTGTATCAAAAAGTACCCGTAGATTGACTTCAGTACCCAGCTCTTCAAAGTAACTCTCGATGATTCCTCCGCTGGTGATGAAGGCAACAATGGTACAAGTGTTGAAGTCTGCTCCGGAGAATAAGGCGCTCTCCCCATGGGTCAAGGAGACTAGCCGTCCTCGACGGACGTGCCCCCTTCCTGAAGTGACTGTCGATGTAGAAATTACATCGGTTACTGAGGACGAGTTGAATCACGCCTCTAGGGAGCTTGTTGAGCCCACCATCATCATTTCTGAGCCCATCCCTCCAAAAGAGGGCTAATTTTTATTTCACTTTCTTTGTAAATATGTTCGTATTTTTTGTAAAAACTTTGGTTTAGCAACATTGTTGTTTATGCGAATCAGTTGTAGCCAATGTACTTTTTCTTTTTTGTGTTTGGATCTGGTTCTTTTAACAAATCCAGTACACTTTTTGGTGCCTTTGGAATTGTTTTGAGCCTTTTAAAGGTTCAAAACTTCATATTTTATGCCCTAGCAGTAGCTTGGTTTTTTTGGGATGCCTTCACAACTCCAAAATTATGTTTTGTGCCTTAGCAACATTTTGTTGTGCCTTCGCACTTATGTTCGACATGCCTCCTAAGCCTTTAGCTATATGCCTTAGCATAGTTTGTCATGCCTTGGCACTTATGTTTAACAGGCCTCCTAGGCCTTTGGCTGTATGCCTTAACATAGTTAGATGTGCCTTGGCACTTATGTTTAATAGGCCTCCTAGACCTTTGGCAGTATGCCTTAGCGTAGCTTGCTGTGCCTTGGCACTTTGACCATTGCCTTCTCACACTTTCCAAGGATGCCATCAACTTGACAAGGAGAATGTTGCAAAATAATGTATATCATTCTTGAAAGCATAAAAATACCCATTATCGTGCCAATCGTAACATGAATGGGGGTGGATATACTTCATACTCCCCTAAATGCAATGAGAAAATATATTTAAAAGTTCAACTTGCATTTAACTGAACTGCCTTAGCTAACCAACAAATATCAAGTTAAACATGTCACAATGGGGAAATGAATTGCCTTTATTGAAAACAGCTTAATCATAGTGAAAGAAATGTGAAAATTTACTAAAACAACTCAATTTTAATGAGCAACTCTTATTTATAATACTTTTTCAGGTGCTCAGCATTCCAATGGTTCAAAAGTTCTTTCTCCCTTAGGGTAGTTAATCTGTAAGCTCTTGCCTTGGAATGCTCGAGCACTCGGTAAGGTCCTTCCCAGTTCGATTGTAGTTGTTTAACTTTCCTCCCTGTAGGGTCTGCTTTCCTCAGCACCAGGTCACCTGACTAGAATGATCTGGACTTGATCCTCGCATTGTGATACCTTGCCATTCTTTGTTGATAAACTACAACCTTAGCTGTTGCCCTGTCCCTTTTCTCCTCGGCTAAATCCAGCTCAGCCCTGAGCTCTTCGTAATTGTCAGTGAGTTCCAATAAAGCGGTGTTGTAATTAAGGAGCTCAACTTCAATTGGGACCACAACTTCTGCACTGAAAGCCAAAGCATATGGGGTTTTCCCCGTTGCTATTCGAGGCGTAGTACGGAATGCCCATAACACAGAGCGCAGCTCATCAGGCCAATCTTCTTTCGCAGTGCTCAACTTCCTTTTGATTTCTTTCTTTATTTCTCTGTTTGTGACCTCTGATTGTCCATTGGCTCTAGGGTAAGCCTTGGAGGTATAGTGTATGTGGATTCCTTTTGAGCTACAGAACTCCTTGAAATCTGAGCCATCGAACTGCTTCCCGAGGTCTACCACCAGCACCTTGGGGAGCCCAAAACGACAAATAATGTTTTGCCAAAGAAAATAAATTGTTACCTGAGAAGTAATTGTGGATAATGTTATGGCCTCTACCCATTTATAAAGTAGTCGATTGCCACTACTGCATACTGTCTCTGGTCTCTCCCATTAGGGAGTGGTTCGATGAAATCTATTCTCCACTGGGCAAAAGGCAACGGTCCCTTCATTGGACTCATTTGGATCGCTAATCGGTGTGGAATTTTTGCAAATTGCTGACATGGGTCACATTTTCTGACTAGATTAGTACAGTCGGTCTATATTGTTGGCCAATAATATCCTATCCATATGATCTTGTGAGCGAGAGCCCTTCCTCCCTGGTGGGTTCCACATGTGCCTTCATGAACCTCCTCCATGGCTCTATCAGCCTCTACTCTCATCAAGCATCTGAGGTAGGGCAATGAGAAACTCCTCTTATAAAGAACATCGTCCATTAGGGTGTACTTGTTTGCTCGGATCCTCAAGCTTTCTGGCTTCCACCCTATCGGGTGGGGCCTCTCTTGTTTTGATATACTTGACAATAGAGGTTGCCCATGAGTTAGAGTAATCGACCAATAGGACCGGAAGGCGGATTCCTTCAATGCTTGGAGTCTTCATGAGCTGAACTAATGTTCCTTTAAGGAAGACCTCATCCTGGGATGTGGCAGCTTTTGATAACGAGTTGACTTCATATTTTTCTGATCTTGGGAGTTGGGAGATACAAAACTGAGAAAACTGTTGGCGAGCTGCCTGACTATCTGAAGGTACTTCCTCATGGACTCTTCTTTTGCTTCGAATCCCCTTTAACTTGGCCAACCACTAACTGAGAATCGCTTATAGCAGCTATACATTTAACTCCTACCACCTGGACAATTTGGAGCCCAATGACAAGGGCTTCATACTCAGTCTGGTTATTTGTAGATCTGAAGTCGAACCTTAATGCGTAACTCAGCTTTTGCCCTTCTGGCGAGGTTAACACTAACCCTGCACCACTAGCTTCTTTAGTCGTCGATCCATCAACATTGAGGAGCCATAGCTTCCCCTCTTGCCTTGAAGTTTTAGGGTTCGGGATGGTATACTCCACAAGGAAGTCAGCCAAAGCATGGCCTTTAATTGCATTCATGGGCTTGTAGTCTATATCAAACTCTCCATCTCTAGGGATCATTAAATGAGCCATCCAGATGTTTCCAAATTATGAAGAGCTCTTCTAAGGGGAAGATCTGTCAGGATAGTAATTGGATGAGACTGAAAGATGGCCTCAGCCTTCTCGCTATAGTGACCACCGCAAACACCACCTTTTCAATCTTCGGATATCTAGTTTTTGGTCTCCGTAGGGCTCTACTGGTGTAGGAGACTGGATACTGAACCCCCTTATCTTCTCGGATGAGAACTGAGCTGACGACATGTGAGGAGACAGCTATATAGAGGTACAACTCTTATCCATCAACTGTTGGGCTGAGCAGTGGGGGGTTACGTATATAATGCTTCAACTGGTCGAAGGTGTGCTCACTCTCAAGAGTGATACAAATCGGTTAAGTGTCGTTACACACCCCGTAAGGCATTGCATCTCTTTGATCATCCGGGGGGAGGGGGGGATCGTTCAAGGCTAGCTTCAATTCCTATGTATGACACCATAAAGCCCAAGAATTTTCTTGAGGCTACCCCAAAAGCACATTTCGTTGGGTTCAATTTCATATTATACCTCCTCAACACTTCGAAGGCTTCTGCCAAATCCTTCACATGGTTTACACGCCGAGTGCTTTTTACCAGTATGTCGTCGACATAGACTTCTACATTCTTAGCAATCATGTTTTTAAACATCTTGTTCACCAACCTTTGATACGTGGCCCCAACTTTTTTTAGCCCAAATGGCATAACTTTGTAGAAATACAGTCCTTTGTTTGTGATGAAGGACATTTTCTCCTGGTCAACCTCTTCCATTCTGATTTGGCTTCCATAAAACTCAGCATCTCATACCTCGAGTTGGAATCTAATAGCTAATCAATACTTGGCAGTGAAAAATTATCCTTGGGACATGCCTTGTTTAGGTCTCTGAAGTCCACATACATTCTCCACTAACCTGAGGAATTCTTTACTATAACAACATTGGCAATCCAGCTCGGATACTGGATTTCTCGGATAGAGCTAGCACAGATAAGTTTTTCCACTTCTTCTGCGACAACTTTATTCCTTTCAGGCGCAAATGTCCTCTTTTTTTGCTTTACAGGCCTGCAATTTGAGTTTACGTTCAAACAGTGGACTATGATCATTGGATCAATCCTAGGTATATCAGCACGCTACCATGCGAACACATATTTTCTTTTTCATAGGAAATTGACAAGACCATTCCTCTCATCTGAGCTCAATCTTGTGCCCACCTGGATTTTCTTGTCAGGATCTCCGGCCATATTTGCAGGGAAGTTAATTGCTCCACAGATTCTCCTTTTCGAAGCCTTTCTTCATCTCGGACGTCCAACTCTTCTACCACCAGAGCCTCATTGTGGTGCATTACTGAATAGTTATAACATTCCCTTGCGACCTTCTGGTCGTCTTTCATCTTGCATATCCTACAAGGGGTAGGGAATTTCACTTTCAAATGATGGGTAAAAATGATTGCCTTGACCTTTGTTTAGAAGCACCCTTCCGACTATTGGATTGTAGGCGAAAGGTGCACCCACTACCCGAAAATCCACCATTGTTCTCACCTGATTACCTTCCCCTCCCATGGTTACCGGAAGAGCTATCTGTCCCTTAGGGTAAACTATCTCTCCAGTGAACCCTACCAAAGGAGTGGTCATTGGCTGTATTCGATCTCTTCCCAGCCTTAGCTGGTCGAATGCATGTAGGAATAGGATGTCAGCCGAGCTCCCACTCTCGATGAGGACCCTTGTGGTTTTAAAGTTTGCAATGACTATAGTGACCACTAGAGAATGGTTATGGGGATAAATTGTCCCATGTTCATCTTCTTCTGAAAAGATAATTGGGAATGCTTCTTTCTTCGTGCTCTTGCTTGGTCTTCCAATCGAGCAGATTTCCATTGGGTCTTCAGACCTCAGCCTCCTAAGGTGGGCTTTCCTCACCGAGCTAGACTCTCCTCCCTTAGCTGATCCTATATGTATGACTCTAATCTCTTTGATCAGGTCATTATTTTTTGGGGCCCGAGCTCTATCATCCTGATGTTGCCCGTCATCATGAACTCTTTATTCCCTCTTATGAACGAACCTCTGCAGTCTACCTCTCTGAATGAGGTCTCTTGAGCTTGGGCGGCCACCTTAGGTCTGGATCATCCCCGAGGTCATCTATAATCTCCTCAGTTGTAGTAATAAGTATGATATAGCTCTTGTACCTCTCTGAGGGACCTCTAACTTTCTTGGGTGAGCCCCTCGAATCAGTATTTTTACCCCTATGATCACACGTTGCCCACACGGCAGGTCCTTTCTCTTCCCATCACCCTGTATTTGGAGAGGTGCTGCAGACGCTTACTGTAACACCCACCTTAATTTAAATTTCATTAAATGAATTATTAAATGTAATTTCTCAATTATGCTAATAAATGGTAGCATGATATGGATACTAGAAAGCATGTGGGTCAATGCTAGGTGTTGGGGGGGGGGTAAGCCTTTCTGGTGGTGGTTCCCGGTTGTGAGCGGCGGAGATGTGGCTGAGCTAAGCTGCAAAAGAGAGAAACGTTAGGCTACCGGCGGATGTCGCCGGTGAACCCTCCGATGGTGAAGTCAGCAAGGGGTTTGTAGAGAGAGAAAGCAAAATGGCAGAGCTTGGGCTAGAGAGAGAGAGTGTGTGTACCTCTGCAATGAATGCTATTCCCTATTTATAGAACACCGGAGAGTGGGAGAAACGCGCTTCGGCGCGGGTGTGGCGCTGTGCTGCGTCATGGGGCAGTGCGCCTGTCTTACCTGTGCGTCTGAGCGTGTGGCCGACCGGTTGGCCCCGACAATGTCAAGCGGTTCCGCTTGACAGCGTTGGGTGGCAGAAAAGCTGACGAAGCGTGCCTGACATGCTGCGGGAATCACGGAAAAGCTGATTCTGTGTTAGGCATGTGTCTGCCATGTGCGGAAAACCCGGGATGCTGTCTCCGAGGGGATCTTTGCTGTAAACAAGATATTTGTCCTATCTAGCCGAAGCGAGCTACTTTGGTGAAGCTGGCTGATGACCGGGCCGTCCCTGGGCAATGAACCTTCTGCACAGAAGTGACCCCGAGGGAGCCTCCCGCATCGGCCCTTCCTCTGTTCGGTCGCATGACCTTGTCTTCTTGTAGCTTCGGCTAGGCACCTCTTCTAGGCTGTGAGTCTCCTGGCCGGAGATAGCCCCAGGGAGGCCCTGATGCCGACTATGCACTGCTCGGCTATCTGGGAGCTGGCCTGTGTTGCGGTCCTCACGGCAGAGGTCGTGGCTCCGGCCTCTTAAGAGTTCGGCCCCCAACAATAGCCCCTCAACCCCTTTGGCCAGGCATTTTGGCCGAAGAGGGGTCGACCCGGTGCGGATTGGTTGTATAGGTGTCGAATAGATAGAGTGCCGGACCACTGGAATGTCTTGGAACCTGGACTCCTGACAGCATTTAATGAACTGTCACTTTGAAAAACGCTGACGTGTCGCTCTCTGAGATGCTGGCGCGTCTGTCGTGACGTCACTCTAACAGTTGTCGTGTCATCGGCTGCTGTGCGCCTGGAGTGGCGGTTGGGCGGCCCTACGTGTCGCGCTGTGGTGGGCCAGCTCTGCGGTGGATGGTACTTTGTGCACGCGTGCTGTCAGTTTGCAGCGCCGACACAATTCTCGAAGCGTCGCAATGATTGCAGATCGACTATGGCGGTTCGGTCGGTCACTCGATTTAAACTCCCGGTCACTCCCTATAAAAGGAGGACTTAGGGTTTATGCAGAATTCCGTTTGTCCCAGAACTCTCTCCCTTGGCGATTTCCGGCAACGCACAGAGCGTCTCCGGCCACCGCGTCCTTGGCTTCCGTCGCTTGCTTTCCAGTCTCCCAGCCCTCTTCTTCTTCTCAGGTGAGTTTAAATCCATTTTTCTTCGAGAACTCGACTTTTTTCTGATTTTTTCGGTCGTTTTTGCGACTTCTTGGTGGTTATTCATCTTCCCCGCCATTGTTGGGACCTGGAAGCTTTTTGCAGGCTTCTGGGTCTCAAGGCTGATGATGGGCATTCGCCCTATTCACGGACGCACCGGACTGGCGTTGGCTGTGCATTGACATGCTCCTTCGTTTCCCCATCGTTTTTGCGACGTTTCAGGTTGGGGTTCATCCTTTCTGCTATTTTTGTGGCCTGGAAGCTTCCTGCAAGTTTCCGGACTGCAAGGCTGAGGATGAGCACTTGTCCTGCGCGTGGCCGAGCCGAGCTGATCTTGGCTGTTGGTTGAAGGTCAAGCCAGTGGTTTTCCCATGCTTATCTACATTGGTTGATGCCGGACCGACTAATCGGTGCCCTACTGTTTGTGTTCTTTTCAGATCCATTCTATGGTGCCGAAGAGAAGATTTGAGAAATTTTGGCATTACCTGGATACCCCAGAAGAGCTCCAGAATTTTAGATTGGAGTATGAGATACTGGCCGATGTGAACATTTTGCTAGCCCCTGTCGGCTATAAAGATCAGGGGCCGAACCACATTCTTCTGTCCGTTATTGCCGTGGTTGAGGGGGGAGTCTGGTTCCCCTTTCACCCCATGCTCACCCGCTTCTTCGGCGAGCTTCGCCTCACGCTGTTCCAAGTGATGGTGAACGTGTTCAGGATTTTGATAGGGGTGGCAAAGCTGAATGAGACCCTGCCGTAGTCAGACCGACTAACGTCTGGAGATATCTTCGGCTGCTACTATGTCGGCTTCAATAAGAAGTCCAGGAAATACTACCCGGGCAGGAGGCCTGGCCAGTCCGGCTTGATTGCCGACTTTCCGGACTCCGACAAGTATGCCGAGGACGTGATGATCGTCTCCGACAATTTCTTCGTCCCCCTCCACCACGGTATGGACACGGAGTGCACCGTGCCGTTCCGAGAGGGCGTCCCCGGTAAGCTTCGTAACTTGGATTGAGGTTGCTTCTTTTATCCTGATTTTCTGACTCTGATTCTTCTTTGCAGACCTTGGGGTCCTCAGCACCTTGAAGGCCGAGGCCGACGCTGATAGAGTCAAGAAATTTTCTGAGCTTGACGAGGCACGACGCTCGGCGCCGACGCTACTGGAGTATACGCCCACGTATACCCATACTCTTCGGCCACGACCTACTCCTGCCGAGCCCTCTACTGCACAATCAGCCGTGCCCTCTACTGCCGAAGAAGGAGAGATGGGGCCGAAGAAAGTCATTGACCTCGAGGAGGAGTTTTTGGGCACGGAGACTGAGGGCATGGACGTTGAGCCCCTGGTGGCCATTTTGAACGAGCCGCCACCGGGCCGCCGATCCGACGAGGTCATGGCCGGGATACAGAGGGCCTGGGCGCTGAAGAGGCCCCGAACAACTGAGGATGTGCCAGCGTCCGAACACTCTGCAGCCGCCGCGGAGAGGTTTGCTGTAATACCTGTGTTCTTAGAATTCAATTATAATTAATTGGAGTATTTTTCGCATAAAAATATCTATGGCAATTTTTGATAATTTGGGTCTAATCGCTTAGGGGTTAGAAAGTTGGAAATCAAAAGGTGGTGTAGAATATCTTTAAGGGTGTGGTGATGGGGGTTTTGAGTTAGTGGAGAAAGTTTTGGTCCAACCATTTTCCCGAGGATCTAGTTATCGATAACTAGGGAGGCGGTTATCGATAACCATGTTGTGAGGTAGCCCAGCCTAAATTCCCGCAACCTGTGTTATCGATAACATGATTTGGTAGTTATCGATAACTGAGTGTTCGGGGTAGCCTAGCCAAAAATCCCGTGGAGTTGGTTATCGATAACATAGTGAGTCGTTATCGATAACTAGGGTGTTTAAGGTGTGTTATCGATAACAAGATTGGTAGTTATCGATAACTGGACGTTCTTCTATTCCATCTTTATTTTTCCGAAAACCTGGTTATCGATAACTGGGGTCTGGTTATCGATAACCAGTTGACGCTGTGTAGAAATCCGAAAATCGTTTTTAAGAGGGCGTTTTTGTCTTTTTCGCCCTAGATTGGTTCTTATACACCCAAATTCATGCTAGGGTTATACATAATGGATTGTGGCCTCCCTTTGGGCATTCTAACCTAGAGAGAGAGAGAGTGAAGAAGAGAAGAAAACCTCCATTGAAGAGGAGCTCCAAGATTGAAGAAGATTGGGATTTTGTGTAAGGGTTTTGCTCTTGTAAGCTTATACACTTGGTAAGTCCTCTAAATTGGGCCTAGAATCTCTATCTCATCTTTAATCTCTATGTGATTAGTGCTCTCATGAACTTAAGATTTTGATATGTTAATGTCCATGTCCGGATCTATAGAATTGCTTAAGAACACATGTATATCTTGAGTGTAATACTAATGATTGTAGGAAATTAATCCTTTTATTGCTCCCACGATTTTTGGTATAGGCTCTCATATCTAACCCATGCTTAGGTATGTTGTGTATAGTCACCGGATCTATCTATTTTATAAGGAGGAAACAATAGTTAAATTGTAGGTGTTAGGAGAATTCCTACTTGTATGGGTTTGTGAATAAGAAGAGGGTTAAGAAATCTAATGTGATAATGAATCTTACCCATTATAGTTAAGATGGCTATGGAATCACACATACATCCACGTATATGCTTAATTTAGTTTCAATGTGATGGACACTTAATGAATTCATGGTTGCAAAGAGTAGTAGTTGAAGTGAAACTTTGATTTTTGTTGTTAACAAGCTTATGGTTCAAATTATGTTTCCTTGTCCATTTTATATCTACATTGTGGACTAAAGTTTTAAATATTTTGACAGGAACACTTGAGGAGGGCATTGAGGCCTCGCTCAAAGGCAAGGAGAAAGTCTAACCGT
>NMUG010004336.1:0-13949 GCA_002855965.1 Monotropa hypopitys | reverse complement strand
GGAGGAAGATTAGAAGAAGATGAACAGAAAGATAATCCGATTGATTCGGAAGACGGATATAAAGTATTCTATCATATAGCCTAAGAGACGTGTGCCTACACTATGTGGACAAAGATGGAGGCGATGTTCCAGTCCAAAACATCACGGAATAAGACACTACTGATGAGGAGACTCGTAAATTTGAAGCTCCGAAATGGGAGTACAGTAGCAGAGCATACAAGTGAATTTCAAAACCTGACAAATCAGTTAGGCAGCATCGATTTGAAGTTCGATGACGAAACCCAGGCCTTGTTTTTTCTCAGTTTTCTACCAGATGATTGGGAGATGGTGGTGGTTTCTCTCAGCAATTCAGTGCCAAATGGGAAGGTGGCCATGACTATGGTCAATGACACGTTATTTAAAATGAGATAGGTACGAGCATTGAAGAGTCTCAAGCCCTTGCAGCTAAAGGCGGGGCTAGAACCCAAGCACTAGGCAATAAAAGTTCTAACAGGGGAAAGTCTAGGTTAAAGAAACGTGTGGTGGTGTGCTATCATTGTAAGAAGGAAGGGCAGATTTGGAGAAAATATCTCAACCTTATTGAAAACATGAAGAACAAAAACCATCCTACAGACGCAACCAATGTTATAGAAGTCGAGTACGATTCAAACGCGATTCTAGCAACAACCGACGGAGTTGAAGAAATCAGACTAGGTGTTAGACTCAGGATGTTCTGTCCATATGTGCACCGATAGGAGTAGTTTCATCAATTACGAGGCATACGATGGCAGAATTATCAGAGTGGCCAACCACTCAACTAGCAAGATAGTTGGCAGAGGGACAATTTATTTTCTTGTGCCCAATGGAAGAAAGGTATTACTTACAGACGTTCAATATGTTCCAGGACTGAAGAACATGATTTCTCTCGAGTTGCTGGATATGAAAGACTGTAGTTTCTCAGCAACTACAAGTTTCTCAGCAACTACAGGGACTCTAAAGGTCTACAGAGAAGATGGAGTAGGGTTGCAAGGAAAGAGGATTGGTCTACAAGCTAGAAGGAAGTGTTGTGACATTTGGAGCTACTGTCAATCATGTTTCCAACAGTATAGTGATAAAGAATGATAGACGAAGAGCAAGGAGGTTGCACAAATACACAATACTGGTGCAGGAAATATCACATGGCCCAAGGTGGTTTCCAAGCACAAACAAAAGGATCCAAAAGGGTGCAAGAGCTCCAAGATTCATTGGAAAACTTAGAGCAATGGGCTGAGATTTTGTTTGAAGAATTGTACAATGCTAGCGACCATGATGACCAACAAGAGATTTGCATTTGCTCAAGACATTGTCAGTGACGGCTGTGCCTCCAGGAAGATGCCAACAGAGATTGGAGAGGTGGAATCACAGTTTGTAAGCAAACGATGTGTTGCACGGCACTCCGTATTAAGGAGTGCAACGCCTAAGTAACGAAAGAGGCGCAAACAGAAATGGACTCCGTTATAGAAGTAAACACTTGCAACATCTGGAATTCTGTCAAAACAACACCGAGTGTTGAAGGAGAATGGTTTTTAAGGAGACTGTGCCCCCACCATTCTTTCTTGGGAATTTTGATTGTTGGCAGCATATTTACTTTAAAGGAATTTCAGCACGCTTGTGTACGTTTATTTTCTTGATAAGAGGTGGTAGAGAGAGAAGTGAGATGGAATGATAGGTTATTTTGTAAAAAGGTTTTATTTTATGAATAAATCATAAGTTTTTTCTCTTAATTTCGTGTGTCTTGGCTTCTTGTTTAACCCAACAAAAATTACATTCATCGTGGCCTATAGATCACGGATTCGATTCAAGAAAACAGACTTCCTGCTTGCAGGGATAAGACATCGTATATCAACCATTCCCCGGCAGAAGCTTCGTGCACTGGGCCTTTTTTTTTTTGCCCTGCATTGTTTTTTTTTTTGACACAACATTGTGTATGTATGAATCTCAACTGGTCATTCATCACTGCCTTTGTTCACTCATCACTACCCCG
The DNA here is from genome assembly GCA_002855965.1 of Monotropa hypopitys. Taxonomy (NCBI): domain Eukaryota; kingdom Viridiplantae; phylum Streptophyta; class Magnoliopsida; order Ericales; family Ericaceae; genus Monotropa; species Monotropa hypopitys. Next base: position 11,947 of record NMUG010004336.1, on the reverse strand, counting down.
GAAAGAAAATAGGTGCTCCCGGGCATGGCCGTGGGCCCAGGACCACCAAAAAGGTCGTCCCACTGCATATGGAAAAGTCCCCAAACCATACAAGGATGAGCTTCTATGTTTCCATTCTAGGAAACATATCTATTTCTACACCAACTTTAGAACTGTACGTCGAATTACAGATTTTGCTAATTACCTCTCTTTAAGTATACAAAGTTGCCAGGCATGTCAACGTGGTGTGATGGTGGGAATGGTACCACTGATAAGATCACTTCCTGACATATTTGACGACAAAAATGGATCCCTGCTTACAAAGGCCAATGAAGATGACGGGGTTGATGCACCGGAATAACTTGATTCGGATACTGACAAGTCCCGGCCAATTTCTGGCATCATTCGGAGTACGTTTTCCAGCTCCCTCACCACATCCAACATTTTAGGCCGCAGTTCTGGATTGTCCTGGCAACACCTGAGTGCCAAAACTACAAACCTCTCCACGCATTCTGAAGGGTAAGAACCCATTCTTCTGTCTATAATTGGGAACATAGTGCCTAATTGATGAGCCAAATTTACCTGCAAGTCAAAAGTTGTCAGGTGCTAATCCTCGGTACTTGTCCTGTCCCTCATGAAACACTGATAATAATTCACTTCATGTAAAAATAATGAGATGAACGAGACCTCCAAGTTAGCAATTAGCCTGAAGGTTGGAAAGAGAGTTCTGTAAAAGGAAAAGATGAAAGAGTCTTGTTCACATGCTGGCAAAATATGCAGGTGACTCGCCAATTCACAAGTCTGCAAGTATTTCCATAACTCCATTGGAAAATTGCTTGGGCTTTCATGTTGTATTACATATGGCACGAAAGAAACTAAAGTCCCGACGGATTCAAAGATGATAGAACCAGAGTAAGGTTCTTCCGAAGTGAGTTTGATGTTAGACTTAAAGCCCCTCATATCAGAGCTGTTAAGACTTGTTCACTTAACAGTTTGTTCTGTAATAATTGGGTAGTACCTCACAGGTTTGTGATCCTATTTTCAAAGGGTATGCCCTTCTAGACAGTTGTTTTATTTTTCTAAAATAAAATTCTGAATCACTAATAAAAAAGAAAAAAGCAGACTAAGTACCTCTCGGACAATGTTTTTTCCATGTGATATTGGTCGCATTCCAGTCAAGATCTCCAGAAATACAACACCAAGGCTATAAACATCACTTTTGTCTGTCAATTTATGGGTCAAGAGATATTCAGGATCAAGGTAACCCTGCAGGCACATTATAGAACAAGCAAACTTATAGAGAATCAAAAGAATTGAGCCACAATATATTTCACAGTTCTGGAAAAGTTAGATCTCCAATACCGAAGTCCTCCCAATTACATGACCTTAGATGAATAAATAAATAAGCAAATAAATTTGCATGTGGACTTTGTTCTACTTCTGTGGGCACCCTATCAATCCAATCTGTTTGTCAATTTCTGCACAGTTTCTTGATTTTATATAAGCTGATAGAGCTAGCAGTGTCAGACTTACTGGTGTTCCCCTCACAATTGTGGATACATGATTAGGCGCAGTCCCTTCATCATCGACATCTGGTGCAAGCCGCGAAAGACCAAAATCGGATACTTTAGCAGTAAGTTTAGAGTCCAGTAATATGTTGCTGGCCTTGATATCTCGGTGGAATATAGGAGGATGAGCTTCAGTATGGAGATAAAGGATTCCCTTTGCTGAATCCAATGCAACTTGTAACCTTGCACCAAAATTGAGAGTTTCCTTTGATTTAGCTGTCAAATTACAAAAACCATCTTAGAGCTTAGGAAGAACACTTTAACAAAGAAGTAAAACCAACAAATTTGAACTCACCAAAAAAATATTTATACGATTTGGATGAGTAAGCTTAGATAGTGCATTTTAGATGGGTGACATCTAAATAAATAACCGTAAAGAAAACTGCAATCATGTCGAGAAACAACAGGCAGGGTAATTTGTCTTATTTTGATGTTACATTTAACACCTACGACTACCTTTACTATTAGGATATTTGTTTATCTAGCAATCGACTTCAGACTAGATGCATAACAAGTATACAGGGAAAGGTTAAGAAAAAAATCGAACAGAGCCGTGAATTTCAGTTGAAATGTACTAGGTTGATGCAAATCAGAATGAAAAAATATATTTAAGACAATTTTCCATATACACCAAAACATTAAGAACTAGTTAAAAATCATACACCGCCATTCTAATTTGAATTATGCAAAGCAGTTTAGGGTTTAGGGGAGAAAGGGGAGGAAAATGGAGAATAAAGGAGAAAAGTTGAAAACGAGAAAAAGGAATCATAGAACAGAATTGTGAAGTTACAAACTGTTGGAATTGAAGATTTGATTGAAGATTTTTAGGATTGATTACTCAAATTAGGATTTTATTTATGGGTCATGTTGACCAATTTAAAATCAATTATCTTTCTTTCTTTTTTTATTTCTCTAATCATGTGTATATATTATGTAGTTGAGTTAGTAATAAAATTAAGTTTTTACCAAAGCCTGAAAAAAAAACTTCATTACCAGAAAGGCAGTCTTGCAAGGTGCCATTAGGCATGAACTCATAAACCAGCATCTGCACAGGCACCATGTAAGTACATGAATAAACTTCTACATTGATAACGATACTTGTACATCTAAACATTGAACAGCAACAGTTCATTTTCAGTTTTCAAGCATGCACAAGAAACTAATTTCTTCAAAAATAAAATATACCAAGTATAGAGGGAAAGGTTATCTTCCACATTAAGTGAATAAAGAAAACTGAACTTCTTACATAACTCCAGCATGTCATGGGTAGAAAGAAGAAGTGTAAAAGGAAATTCTTTTTTTTTTGCAGGGACCAATTTATTCTTAAAGACTTAAGTCATTTCGTAAATTTCAATGTTCAATGTTGCAAGGGTGACTATCTTCCAGATTACAAAATTGATATATGCTTGTAATAAAACTCGACTCCGATTACACAGTCTTTAGTTTGTTTGCTAATGGTACAACTGATATATGCTTGTAATAAAACTTGACTCCGATTAGACAGTCTTTAGTTGTTTCCTAATGGTACAGCTATGACAGAACAAACTACTTAACTAAGAGCATGGTTGAGTTCCAATATGAGAATAAGGGAAATGTAAGATGTGCAGATTTCAGAGCCTTCTAAGATGAGCAGAAGCAGGAGTAAGAAACGGAACAAGAAATGTGATCCAGTTACATGAAGAGTATGATAAAAGGAATAGCAAACATGAGGCATGATATGAAGCAACCATCACTTCCATCGTGGATCATTTTTTAAGAAAAGGAATACTGAAATGTCAAGCAGACCAAACCCTGATGTTTGGCACGGAATGATCTCCAACAAATTTAATAAAAGAAAAAAAGGAAAAGAACTTCCCAACGAAATATACCTGTTCGCCTTCTTCGTCACAGAATCCAACCAATGAAACTAGATTTCGATGATGTAACCTTGACAATATCTCTATCTCTGTCAAGAATTCCTTTTTGCCCTGCAAACATCCTTCTGTTGCCCTTTTTATTGCGACAATAGTGTTATCCGCCAACATTCCTCTATAAACCTTCCCATAACCTCCTTGGCCAACTTGAGTTGAGCTATCAAAATGGTCAGTTGCCAACTCCATTTCTCTGAAAGTGAAGCTTTTAACACCATCAATTTTCATAGACAGCTTTGAGACTGCAAAGATTACAATTGATTCCATTTGTCCCTTCTTTTAAATTCTCAAGACGATATAATTGCAAAGAAAAGTAAACATCAGTAGTGACAAAACAACTTACAAAAACGCTTCCTTGAAAGGGTATGCTGGTTTCTAGCCTGTCTTCTAGCAATAAACAATGTGACTAAGGCAGAGATTGTAGTAGCAACTGCAACAGATGCGAGTACAATAGCAATCAAAGTTCCCTTGCTTATACTTTTCCCTCGAATCTCAGAATTGGCTATAAAAAATAAAACTTAGGTGAGGAAAAAGTAACCAGGCAAAAAAACAATCCTTCTAAAACATTCTGCCTAGTGCTTCTTCAGTTTAGGAGTTCTATAGGAACATTCCATGAAAGACGTGAAATTCAAATGCCTAGAAAAAAATAAACACATTTCCAGTTTCGCTCTTCAAAACTACAAACCATCCAATTTAGTCAAGCAATCGCCTCGCGAAACCAAGCACGTATCGTATGCATTTGGCCAATCTGTTTCCCTAGATCTTATATTTAGGGTCCCTGAGCACTCTTAAATCGTGAACTTGTGTGTAAAATCTGCAGAAATGCAGCCCCATACCGTGTAATCATAGAACTACCTAGTAGCTTGAGCAAATGATTTAGGTCCATTGCACGCCATTCTTTTTACTTTTTATAATTTTTTCTGAGCTTCATTCCAATAATCAACGCAATTTCCACTCCATGGATGCAATGCCAGCTAGTCGGCAAGCTTTTATAGCTGTCCTATCCGAAGAACCCGTTAATTATCCTTATGGAACCAGTGCGCATGTAGCCAGCTTTCAATAATACATTAGATGTATCACTCACGCTTAGATGCGGCCACAAAGTCTGTACTTTTAAACTTCAGAAGTAACCAGTTTGAAAAGTTTTTTTCTCTCGTCTTAGAAGCAACAGTTACTTTCATTTGCTCCCAAAAGCACGAGGTCCAAAATTCTAGTTAGTAGAACATGAAAAAAACCCAGAATATGGTACCTTCACAATTTGACTAAGCTGTATATATTTATAAGCAACTCCATTTCGTCTGTATATATTTGTAAAGCAAACGACCTGGCAGATAAAATTGGTTTTCAAAAGAAGTGGTTCTTGAAACTTCAATTCAACCACAAAAAAATATTGGAAAATTATTTTCAGGGGGGGGGTCTTGAAACTCCAATTCAACCACAAAAAGATGTTGGCTTGAGTGCTTACCATATGAATAGGGTCCGAGAAGAGTGAAGTTGAGAAGCTCATAAGGGCCAAACAAGTCGCTGCCATGAAATTCCCAAGATGTGAATATGTCTCTAATCCTCAGAATTTCACTTATGTTGAATGTACTTGAGTGAAGATTACTTTCCAGAGGGAAAAGCTTCAAATACATTCTTAAACGAGGTCCTTTTTCCCAGACAAAGGATTCAATGGAAAGTTGATAAAGGTCCAAGTTAAGAGAACTTGTCAAGTACGTCTCAAATGGATACATATATGGACGGAAATAAGAGAAACTTGGACTCTTCAGCCGATAGCCAATCCTAATGGGTGATGCACAAAAGCATGGCAGTGGAGATGCTGGGACATATTCGAAGTTAAAATCTATAGGACATGCATGAATAGGACAAACCATCGTTGAATTTGTTGACTTTTGAGCTATATCATCCTCTCCAGCTGGAGATCCACAGAATTTGGCCTTATTTCTTATGTTTGCAGTGCTGCAGATAGGATTGCCCCGCAGCCTGAAGCACAGTTGATAAAATGATAAGCACGCGAGAGGAAGACCCCGCACAAATAATCTGAGCCGTTGATAAATTTTAAAATAAAGTTTTAAATGATCATGTAAAAAATCAACGCAATCAGATTAACTGTAAGTACTTCATCCAATTTAATTCAGAAATTAGGCCTAAATGACCGGTACTTCGTGGTCTCGAATGAATAATCCGAACTATTGATAAATTTTAAGACAATGTTTTAAGTGATCTTGTAAAAAATCAACACAATCGGATAACTGTAAGTACTTCATTCAATTTTATCCAGAAGTTAGGCCTAAATGACCGGTTCTGTCTGGTATTTTGAATATCGTTCGAGATGACCACGGTAAAGTCCGGTATTGAGCCCAAGATAGTACGAAGGAGTTTGTGGTATCATTTTCTTCCAAATCCGGCTAGTACCCGGTACGGTATGGTACTGGATTCAAAACCTTGCAAAACATAGTAAGTACTTGTCCAAAACATGGTAACAATTACTAGTATGCTATCCTCTTAAATAAGGACTAATTTGTGGATGGAGTTTATGAATGGAATGATACAAAATGCTAGTGTAAGTTTAGACAGTTCAATTGAGGAAAAAAAGTGGGGTTTCATTCTCATTATGTCATACTTATACAAGAGAGTAAAAGAAGAAATTACGCTAAGAGTCCTAATCTCCTAATCTATTTACATAAGAGTCTCCTAATCTATTTACATAAGAGGACTAGAAGTACACTAAATATACAAACACACCCATAACTTAACAGTCCATGTGGTAGCCGGACCTTGGCTTGGGAAAGTCGTATCCACCACAACACGGCATACGCAGGCAACCCAACTCCAGACTCCAAGCGTCCTACAATGTTCCGGTTCATCGGCCTTACGGCCCTTCGGCAGGCCTCCTCCCATACCCGAAGGGCTGGACCCGCGGTCCAACAACCCTCCTTCGGTAAACACTGCAATACCTCCGGGGGAGTCAACCTGAGCTTAGACCTCGCAACACACTAAAAATCTCTGGACCTCCGGCTACCACGCCGTTCGATATAGCATCATACATATTCCTTGTGGCAAGGACATGGCTCCCGACCGACCGTCTATTTAGCAGAGGGTCCACCCATCGGCAATGATCCAGAACAAAGCGCCTTGAATGACCGCTCGCGGTTCCCCGTCCGTACGACCGACCTGGCCGACCGACTGCACCAGCCCATTTGGCCAAACACGTGCAACGATCAGGGCTAACGTCGCACGGGGGAGCCCGCGACACGCGTTCCACGCGCCAAACTTGGGCCCCAAGTCAACCTCCTCCCTATGAATACCCCTCCAAGGTACTGTTCACGGACTCTAGCCACCTTCTGTCTTCTTCTTCAGAAAGAGACTAACTTAAGCTTCGGAGGCCCCATCGGTCACTGCCGACCGGTGGGCACTAACCCTTGTTTTGCAGGAACCAAGCAGTTGGACCATTTTTTTGTTTTTGCAGGAAACCCACACAAGCCTCCGGAGCAATTGTCGGCCACCCAGTGCCTGAAGGGTCAAATACAGCCTGAAAGGTCAAAAGGAGGAACCACCACCACAATTGGCGATTCTGCTGGGGAAATTAATCCCAGACCCCAGATTCTTGGTGGATCTTCCAACACCTTCTCGGGACTTCTGAACCATGGGAACTGACATATCCCCTATTGGTCTCCCTCTTCCCCCGATACAACGAGTGACGACCCCCCACTTGTCCCTGGGAATCCTGGACCCTCCCTCTACCCATTCTCCGGTTGGGCCCAGCTCCGAGTTTGCATCCGCTGTGGATGCATTAGTGAGGAAAAAGGATGCTGAGATTGCCTTCCTCAAAGAGCAGGTTGCCCAACCACCACCACAAGCAGCCTCTGTCACATCAAATTCTGGAGACAGGAGTTGGCATAGGGCTGGAAAAGAGAAGGAAGGGCTGGAGCCCACACGACAGCCGATCGGGAAACACGGAGCGGACACTGAGTAGCAGGCACAAGGCGAATCCACCCCTAGTGCCCGGTCCCTGGAGGTATCAGACGGAACCCTGTATGTCTACGATCACGGAGTTTTCATTCTGGTCTGGCAGGAGGGAGGGAGGACATGCGAGCTCCAAAGCAGAAGGGCGGAGGTGGATGCGTCCGACCATCGCAGGCGTCCGGCTGCGGACCTACAAAGCCCTGAGTGACGTCATCGGCACAGGCATCGCCCCCGGACACCCCCCTCTCCACACAGAGACAACCGGAAGGAGCGCCGCCAGCATAGAAGAAGACTCTCCCCGGAGCTCCCCCAAGGGAACCTCCGCCACAGCGTGGATGCACGGCTCGGGCAGCTCAACGCCACCCCCTACTCCAGGACGATTGAGTCGGCAACAATCCCTCCAAGGTTCCATCTGCCCAAATTCGCCAGGTATGACCCAAAAACTGATGCTTATACGCACCTCATTTATTTTCGACAAGTCATGACCCTTTATACTTCCGACGAGGCCGTCATGTGTAAAGTTTTTCCCACCAGCCTGGGTACACAACGCTCTCTGTGGTTCAATAAACTCCCGACGAGGTCAATCCGGAGCTTCGGGGATCTTGAGCATGCGTTTCTTGCTCGTTTCGTCACGAGCACCTCCCAGCGCAAGGACGTCAACGCCCTTATTAGTCTCCAGAAATGCCAGGGGAATCTCTCCGCCAGCACTCCGACCGGTACTGGGAGCTGTACAATGAGATACAGGGCATCGCGGCCACTTCTTTCAAAATGGGCCTTGAACCCGACAACTTAATCTTCCGGGAACTCATAATCAATCCGTCGGATGATATGGACGACCTCATGCAAAGGGTTCTGCCAACTAGAGGACCTTCTGGCCGACCGGGCGGTTCAGCGCCATGTGGGGCGACCATTCCCCACTCCCAATCCAGCACCCCGACAACAACCTGGTAAAGGCTAAAGAGACACGCAGGCCCAAGATGGAGGATTACGTGGCCGAAGTAACTGTCTTCACAAAGCCGACTTACATGGTCCTCAAGTAAACCCGAGACCTGCCCTTCTACATACGTTTGGATCAGAAAATGGACACCAAGGGAAACGACAACGGCCGTGCATTATGCACTTATCACAAGGAAAAGGGGCACTTTACCAGCTCTTGCCTGCCGTTCAAAGCTTATATGGAGCTCCTGGTCCGCCAGGGCCACCTCGATCGGTGGATCGACAAGAAGAAAACTCAGGAAGCAGTCCGACAGGCAAGGCCTCCAGCCGGAGCAGAGGAAATGTCCCCCTTATTCCATAAGCGGTCAGCTGAGTCTCCGGATACTTGAATTTCCAAAAAAGACTATTTATTAATGCTTCCTGTGGTTTCTGTGAGACCCGTTTCGTAATTAAATAATTAAAAACTAATAATCGGGAGATTAGATAATTAAAAATATTATCTAAGGGGTTTAAAATAATTAATAATAATTTTTGGGAAGTTAGGAGGTGAATTAAAGAGTTAAAAGAGTCAAAAATAGCAAAATTCGAATTTTTGTAAAAAGTGCTCCAGATACCGGTATCTTGAAGCCCAAGATACCGATATCTTGGACGTTGGGAATTGCAGTGCAGATACATCTATGGCGATGGAACCGAAAGGGCTGCGCGTATATTGATTGTGGGACTCTTTTCCCACATATTGACTGAACCAAAACCCCATTCAGAAGTTGGAAAACGTCCTATGTGTTGTCAATATTAGTCTTGGCTATTTATATCAACTCATATCAAACCCATCCGAGAATTCTCCAAACCCATTTCTCAAAAATCAATTCGTGCTCGTGAGTGTCTGTGAGAACAAATTGAGGGCAGGGTTAGAGAGCATTTGAGGAGGAGAAGTCATTGCAAGGAAGAATTCGGGCTCACTATTAGTGTAGAGGAAGGATTTGTAGAATTTCAGAAGAGGGAGGATTCAAGTTCGTCAAATCTTTACAAATTAAATTCGTCCAAATCAGGTAACCATTTCCAAATCTAAGAATACCAAGTTGTAGAGATTCTAATCTAGTCTCTGTGGTTAAAATTTTGTAGATTTTGGTTGAATATTGAGTAAGTAATCAAAGAAATAAGTTTCGGATCAAAAACTCTAATTTTTGGAGTTTCTATCGATTTTGGGGAAGACGACAGAAACCGGTATCTAGGCTTGCCAAGATACCGGTATCTCAGTGAACCAGACCAGCAGAACCCTTGTAACCGATCTTAAGGGATATCTTGAGAAACTGGTCCGGATACCGATATCTTCATGCGGTATCTTGAGCTTTCTGAAGAAACCGATATCTTGTGTTTTGAGAAACCGGTTTCATCAGAGGCTTAGATACCGGTATCTTGCTATCTAAGATACCGATATCTTGAGCAGTCAGTAATCAGAAACCCCTCTGTGACCAGAAACCAATATCCATAGAATATGTCTGAGATACCGATATCTTGGAGAATCCAAGATACCGATATCTTGACTTCGGGGAAAAATATAAAGTTTGGGAAATGGTGTTTTAAATGGATAAATTTGTAGAAAATGAGTATAATAAATATTTCAGAATCTTATATTAGCGTTTTGGCGTATTATAGGTATCGGAGGGCGTCGTGTTCGTGCTCGGTGCAAGGAAAAGGAAAGCAAATCGTTTAAATATTTGTCTTTCTGTGAGTACTTTTATGACTCGTATAAAGTTTAGATAGTTTTAGAAATGGTTTTAAAAGAAGAAAATCCTTTGGATCCCAAATGTGTTTTTGAGTGAAACGTAGTTTTGCGAAAATACAAGTAAAGTAAATGTTGGTGTGTGTGTTTAAAATAATAAGTTTTGAAAATATGGTATAAAATATAGTGTGGGGTGCGTTTAAGTAAAAATGGTGATTTTATAAGGTGTGGAGTTAAAATGGTGTGAAAATGGTGACTTATATTACAAAGTGTGGTGTTAAATTATAAATTGTGAAAATGGTGATTTATACTTCGGTGTTGAGTACAAAAATGGTGTTAATTTCCAAATAAGAAATGGTGTTGTTTTGGTGTGAGTAAAATGGGTATATTTTCAAAGGGTGTTAAAAATCATATAAATGAAATTGTAGAGTGCTCAAATAGCATTGCCATAGATCAGGTGGGTCTATGGATCAATATGCACAAATGATGCAAATGCACAGGTGGTGCAATGATGTTGGTGATATATATATTATATTTTATGTACCCGGTGGGGTACATGTCCTTACCACTGGGGCTGGTGTAGTGGCCCTTGGATCATTTCTAGTGGCTATCTTAGTATGTACCTAAGGTTTCAGATCTGACTTTAACGGTTAGTCACCAGACGTTAATGACTCTTGGCTATTAAAGTACGAGTATATATATATAAGATGTGGTGTAGTGTGTGTTGGTGTGGTGTGGTGTGATCTATATAAGATCTCTTACTGGTGTTGGTGTTTCCACGAGTTGGTAAAAATAATGGTGTTTATAAATTAAATATAAATGGTGTTTGGTGTTGAGTTTAAAAGAGTTAAAATGGTGGGTTTTGGTGTTGAGTATAAAAGAGATAAAGCTGTGTTTTTGGTTTGAGTAAAAGAGTAAAATGGTATTTGTCATATATATATATAAGTTGTTTAAAAGGTGTTGTGTGAGTTGAGTAAGGGTGTTTTCATAAAAAGGAAATGATGTTGGAAAAAGGGTGTGTGTGTGTGGTTTTAAAAAGAGATGGTGATCCTTAGATATTTTGACTTCTTTTTTTATGCTTTTCATATTAGTATTCGCCAGCCGTCGTTGCTGATTCACGTTTGTGTTCTTTATTTTTAGGTGCTTGGAGCTAGTGTCACAGTCCAGTCCAGCTGACGTGTCGTGTGGGTGGTTGTAGTAGAGTTGTGAGTCTTTTACTCTTTTCTTTGAGTCTGTTTTTGCTTATCGAGTTGTTGTAGTGTTGTTGTTTGGCCTTGAGCCATGTTGTTGTTGTTGTAGTTCAGAGTTGTTATAGTAGTAGCAGTGTTGAGTTGTATTGGCCATGTGCTAGAGTTGTACTTTTTCTTTTTTTTAAGTCCTTATATCATCTGGAAATTTATAACCAGAGCAGTTGTTGAGTATTTTATTTTATATTTCAGTTTGTCGTGTTGTGAGTTGAGTTAGTAGATGCTTGGCCACGTGCCCGTCCCTTAATGACTCTCATTATTGGTTATCGGGGAAGGGTCGTGACAGTTTCACTAAATGAAATTATTTACTGCCGTCTGTATTTTCTCTTTGACTTGAGCCTTGGAAAGATTAGCAGATATCCCCCCCCCCCAAGAAAGGAAGGGATCGACACAAGGCAATCCCCTCCAGCATGAATGTAGGATCAGTCTGTCAAAAAAGGACCACACAGCAAGGTCCGGTATCTCCCAGTAGGGCGTGACTCCAGCAAGCGCCGCTTCGTGCATTGATTATAACCTGTCGTCCACCCCTGCAGAGGCCGACACCTCCTGGCAAACATGACCCCACACAGACGCCGTCTTCGAACGTTGATTATAAGCTGCAGGTCACCTCTCAAGGTA
>NMUG010004335.1:0-13949 GCA_002855965.1 Monotropa hypopitys | reverse complement strand
GGCGTCGCTCGATGAGTAGAGAGCCATTATCTGCCGGTAGTAGATGAGGTGGGTGTAAGCGTCGGTCTTTGGGTCGTACCTGGTGAACTTGGGCAAGCTGAAGCCAGGAGGGAGGACGGCCGAGTCGATGGTTCGGGAGAAGGGGGAGAGACTGAGCTGTTCCAGGCGAGCATCGACAGCCTGAAGGGCCTGCCCGATGGGACGCTCAGCATGGTGGTCCCTTCGGTGGCGCCGATGCTCCCTTTGGTTGTCGTCAGAAACCGGAGAGTGGTGACGGTGCCTTTCTTCCAGGTCGCGATGTCGCTTCTCGCTTTGCTGACCGGAGTCCTCTGTTTCCGGCCAGAAGTCTTGCGGGTGGACCTCTACAAATTCACCCCTTCGTAAATGTAAAGAGGGATAGACTAATGACGCTTTGGACGCCTGTCGTTGCCGTTCGAGTGGTCCGCCGGTCGCTCTTGTCCTTCGGCCACTCCTTTGCGCTCCCTGTCCTCCCTTGATTTGCGCCTCCTCCGCCGCTGTCCTGAGGATTGTGAGGCCGAATCGGCGGCGTTGGCGGCCTGTGCCACCTGGTCGCGAAGCTTGGCGATCTCCGCGTCCCTTTCTTGTAGCATCCGGTCCACGGCCGCAGCATAGGCCGAACCGAGCCCCGGTGTAAGACCAGTCGGAGAAGAGAAGAGCCCCATAGAGACGTGCTGCGGAGGGGGAAGAGCAGGGTCAATGGGGAGAGTAGGGTCCTGGACTCCTAGTGTGGTGTGCCCGTCTTCCATGAGAGCAGTTAGAGAAAAGGGCAGGCAACTGATTTCCACAGATACTGGTGCTAAGGTCCCACCGTGAACGCCAATTGTGGTGACCTGTTTCTGCCGGAGGGCTCTCTTCGGTTGCCGAGCTTTCGGATGTAGGAAGTCGGTTTCGACCGGTGACTGGCGTGGTCCCTGCAAACAAACATGGGGGTCCTCCTGCTTGGCTTCTGCAAAACAAGGATTAGTGCCCGCCGGTGGGGTTTAACCAACGGGGCCTCCGATGCTTAAGTTAGAACTGTTTGGATGAGAGGTAAAGCACAAAACGGAGGAGGCCGGACGGTAGCGGTCGGGGATCAAAGGTCAGGCTCCGGACCAGATCCCGTGAACAATACCCATGGGGGGTATTTATAGGGGGATGTTGGCTTGAGGCTCACAAATATTGAGTGGGCCGCACTTCGAGGGCCCAAGGGTGGGCCTGGACGGTTGATGGACCGGGTTAAACCGTACGGACGGGACATCACGGTCGGATCCTCGTAACAGCGACAGGAGGGGGTAGCCCTCCGGGTGGTCTGGCTCGTCTGGCGGTAAGCCGAGAGCCGTGGCAAAGTGCCAACGGAGGATGTCTGTCCGGACTTTGGTGGTCGGCCAAGCCGCAAGGCCTTCGGCCGTGGACGCTTAATGGTCGACGCCCTTGCTCTTGGTTCTGTGAGTCGCTGATGGACCGGACGCTGATGGTCGGTCACGCGACCGGACGCTGACGGTCCGTATGGCCGACTTGTTGGTGGTGCTTCTGCGACATTTTTCTCCCCAGGGCGTGGGTCCGGTCACCACAGTGCTCCAAATGCTTGAGGGCACAAACAACAACATAGAATTCTTGATCATAAGTGCTCCACTTTTGTCGCGCATCACTTAACTCCTCGCTGAAGAACGCCACATACTTCTTTTCTTGTGAGAGAACAGCTCCAATGCCAACACCACTGGCATCACATTCAACTTCAAAGAGTTTGTCAAAACTGGGCAAGGATAGGACTGGGGCGGTACATAGTTTTTCTTTGATTATGGCAAAATTGGTTTCTGTCGCTTCTTCCCACAAAAATTTCCCTTTCTTTAAATTTAAACATTCAGTGATTGGTGCAACAATGGTACTGAAGTTGCGGATGAATCGTCGGTAGAAAGTTGCTAAGCCATGAAAACTTCGTGCTTCAGTGATGGTTTTAGGAGTTGGCCAGTTACGAATGGCCTGGATCTTTTTATCATCCACATATATGCCATCGGAGCTCACCACATAGCCAAGAAATAAGAGGTTACGTGTCAAGAAGTTGCACTTCTTGAGTTGGATGTAGAGCTTGTTTTCCTGAAGAACCCCCCAAACTTGTCGCACATGCCCATATGCTCCTCTTTGGTCTTGCTATATATCAAGATATCAACAAAATAAACAACGAACTTCCCAGAAAAAGGTCGTAGTGTACCTGATTCATAACCCGCATGAAGGTACTAGGAGCGTTAGAAAGACCAAATGGCATGACAAGTCATTCATAAAATCCATCCTTAGTCTTGAAAGCGGTTTTCCATTCATCTCCCGGACGAATGCGAATCTGATGATAACCACTCCGTATGTCGATTTTGGAAAACCATTGTGAACCATCCAACTTGTCAAGCATATCATCCAATCGCGGGATAGGAAATCGGTATTTGATAGTGATTTTTTGATAGCGCGACTAAATACGACATGACTAATTAAAAGAAGTGAATATTAAATGTCGACATACAAATAATTAAAAACAAATATATTTTCTAATGATCATTGGATTTGAACTATGCCATTGTCGGTGTGTGCGCGCGCACGAAATATACATCGATCGGCTCCAAAACAATAAACCAAGTTTAAACCAATCAAACGAAACCCCTAGTGAATTGCCCGTGCCATTGGCACTTGATCCGTGAAATCAACACATGTTCGTGCCTTCGACACTACAAAAATTTGTACTAACTTTTTACTCCAATATTTTTTCTTTTCTTAAATTACAGTCCGCTCCAAATCCCGATCCACCTGTTCAACATAATAAGTAAAACATAGTGATTTGATTTAATTGTATAATAAAACAATTAAAAAAATAATTATGCATGTTATTTATTTGGGAAAAAAAATACTTGGTCAAAAATAGTGACGTTATCCATGTCGTCAATTCAAGAAGTCTTCAAGAAGATGCACAGATAAGGAAAAATATGAAATAAATGATATACCAGTAAAAAATGAATGACTGATAATGTAATGAAATTTAACTAGGTGTTAGTAATTAGAGTGCCTCTAATATTACGTTTTTGCAGTAAAAAAAGAAGGAATTGTAGACATCTCAATTAGATATAGAAAAATCAAATTTATCTTTCACAATCTATTCTAACAAATTTATCTTTCATTTTGCGGATCTAATAGGCTACTATAAAAGTTTAACATTACGCGCTAATGTCAAATACAATTATTATTTACCTGGTATTATTATAATTATTATTTACAATTATATTCAAGTACAATTACAAATACATTGAAATAAAAATCATTACAATGTTTTAATTTATCTAGGTACTACTACAAATACACAGAAGTAAAGAATATTACAACGTATACTAAACTTAAACCCTAAATTATGTACAACTATTTAAACAAATAATAAATATTGTTTTGTAAATAGGTTAAGATTCGCATTTTTCTCATAAAAATGAAACACGCTATGGCTGCAACATGAGTCGCAAAAAAAATGTCTCACAAACTCACTGAGTTACCTCGCCATAACACGTAGTCATTACAGAAATTCAAGCAATCATCACAGTCTAATTTTTTATTTTAATGCACGTGGCCAAAATCAAAAACCGATCGATCGCAGTGACAGACAGAAACCAGTGACAGGATGAATCCAGTAACGGGATGAACTAATACATGGCTCAATCCCAGACACGTTTTCATACACACTTTTAACACTTTCACTGGGATAGGGCCTGGAGGCCGTTGCTGTAATACACATTGGAACAACCACTAAAATGAAACCCATTGAGGGAGAAAGAGACTCAGCTAACATCACAGCCTCGAATGTTTCTGGGCTTAAACAATACAAAATCGAAACAATACAACACAAACAACACAACCAAACGGAACAGACCATAAACAATACAAAATCGAAACAACCCAGAAACAATGACAGAGACATTCGGAAAAACACCTAAATGGAAAATCCCCCAAAGAAAACCCCCTTGAGGGGGAAAGATGCTCAGCCAACATCACAGTCTCGAATGTTTCTGGCCTTAAACAATTCAAAATCGAAACAATACAACACATCCAACACATCCAAATGAAAGAACCTAAAAATAATACAAAATCGGAACAACCCAGAAACAATGACGGTGACATTCACAAAAACCCCTAAACGGAAAACCCCTCCAAAAGAAACCCATTGAGGGTGAAAGAGGCTCAACCAACATCACAGACTTGAACGTTTCTGGGTCTAAAATCGAACAACCACACAGACATCACAACCTCGAAATAGTACAACACAACCAAACTAAACAACCTAGAATTGAAACAAACGAACCAAACGAAATTGAAACCAAGGCTTAGAAAAAATCGAACAACCACGCACACACACAACCACGCTTAGAGCCAAATGAAACAACACAGAAACAATACAAAATCGAATATAACTATAATGCATAAAGCTTGATTCTTGGACCAAAACAATGGTCTAGAAACATTCAATAGAGGCAGGAAACCTCTCGAAAGACCAGACACATCTTATATAATGAGCATAGATTGGATATCCTGATATGCATGTAAAAACTCGCTGAGTTAGTTGATTGTAAATTTAATCTGAATTTTAGTTCTTAAATACAAATAAAAATTCCATTTGCACCAAATTGGAAAGGGACGTAAAATTTGACGCCAATACGAATTTCAACTCCAATTCCTACCCCGAATCACACCTTAGATTTTACCCCATTGATAATGAATTAGCACTCTAAGCCAGTTTATTAAATATTTTGTATATTCTTTACAACATTTTCAGTCTTTTCATCTTCTTCCACTTATTTATTCCACTTGTTGACCCCCAAAAAATCACAGTTTGTTAAATTCCCAGTGTGATGGAAAAGCGAGATGATAGCTAGCTGACACCTCAACACTGTTCATCTATTCATTGTTTCTAAAGTAGGTCTCGACAATATATGGTAAACTTTTGATCTCATTTGTCTTGGCAAACTATTCATAAAATAAATCATCTACCACAGAAATGATATACAACCATCTGACAATTTTATAGCAGACTAATCGACGCCCCAACCAAGATAAAAGGAGCAACAGTTCAAGAAATACAATCAAACACGAAATTATAAGAAGCAGAATTTGATTTCCAAGAAAGTGCGGGGGTAAACAGGAAGAACATTCAAACTCCAATGTGCAGAGATTAATGATCTAAAAAGGAAAAAACAACAAAATGTTATCATTTGCACGTGAGAAAAAACACGACGATAATCGTAGGACTCCATTCTCACTTCATAACCTTCTCCTCGCCTTCAAGAGGAACCAAAGACAAAAAAAATTATAACGCTAGAAATCAAAACACAAAATGCAGGAGAAAATCGAACAATCCAGAATCGAAACAACCGAACCAAACTAAATCGAAATCAAGGCTCAGAGAAAATCAAACAACCATGCATACACAACAACGCTCAGAGAAATGCCAATCCCCGTAGAAACACAAAATCTAAACAACCCAGAATCGAAACAACCGAACCAAACGAAATCGAACAACCACGCACACATACAACCACACTCAGAGAAAACAGATCCCAGCCAAAACACCAAACAGATAGATAGAGAGAGAGAGAGAGAGAGAGAACAGATCCCAGTCGAATTCCCAAATTGCGTTCGAAATACAGAACTAAACCCATTCGAAATCAAAAATCTAAACCAATATAAAAAGTCTAAAATCAAAACCAAAATCAAAACTAAAATCGAAATATTAAAATCGAAATAGAGAGAGATCACCGAAGAGAAAGAGATACAATATTGTGTTGTGTTCAGCAGTGGTCTATATTCGGCGGTGGTTCTGTGCTCGGCGTGGGTAGTATGAAATGCCTAAAGGCACTGGTTCTATGCTCACCGAAGAGAGAGAGAGAATGATACAATATTGTGTTGTGCTTGGCGTGGAGAGAGAGATACAATATTGAAATGGCGTGGGGAATATATATATATATAAATGATCAAGTGAGGGATCCCTCGTGGAAAATCCGTAAGGGTTTCTAATTTCAGCCTTTGGATTTAATCCAGGGGCTATGATGTGATTAATTTAGACCGCTGGATTAAATTCAACGGCTGAAACTAGAAACCCTCACGGATTTCCCGTGAGGGATTCCTCACTTGATCGACTCTGTGCCTGACAAATCTTACCAACTTTTTTTACCAATAATAAATACACCTACTTTGGGGACCCACTGCGATGATCCAAACCGTTAATAATGTTCAAATCAATAAAATATAACACCCTGCAAAAATTCAGCTCAATCGAATATCAGTAAGTCCTTGATCCAAACAATTTTTCATAACACCAGTTCCTGTCAGTTTTCTGTGGAACTGTTTGGATCAAGGACTTACTGATATCCGATTGAGCTGAATTTTTGCAGGTGTTATATTTTATTGATTTGAACATTATTAATGGTTTGGATCATCATAGTGGGCCCCCAAGTAGGTGTATTTATTATTGGTGAAAAGGTTGGTAAGATTAACATCCAGACGTAACCCTAAAGCAAATTGCAGGGTGGTAAACGTATGGAGTTGGATGAGATCCAACGGTTCAAAATATAGGAATTCAAAATTTTTGCTTCATTTTTATATAGATTATTGTTGTTGTTGTTGTTGTTGAGCAGAGTGAAGTACTGCAGTTACCACAGATTTTGTTGTGCTAATTGAGGACTCTTTGTTTGTTTATATGTCTCTCTTACTAGATCATGTTTTCTTGATGCATGCACCCACAACCGTTAGTTGTCTAACCTCGTCATTTTTGGTACGAGTATTGCCCGAAATCGAGTTCTCCGGTATTTTTCCTAATGATTTTTGATATGCCTACTAGCTTATAAATGCAAGGATTCAACAAATTGAGAAATGGAACTCATTTCATTGACGGAGAAGCAACAGGAGGATAACTCGTTTTACAAGAGGGAAAAAACAAAACTCACGTAATCCACGCCCCTCTTGCTCTCAATTACAGCTTATATACTCCCTCTCTCCCTTTCTCCATTCCGTTTCCACACATTTTCCCGCCAACTGCTAAAAAGAGAAATTACAAAATTACTAGTAGACCTCTTAATTTATATTAATTTATACTATGACCCCTATGGTGTATCATTCCCTCCCTCTTGAGAATCAACCTTGTCCTCAAGATTGGAAGTCAGGGAACTGTTGCTGCAGCTTGTAAAGGGGCTCTTAAGTTCCATCTTCTGGCACTGTGTTGCTCCACTGAACCAGGACCATGGTCATGAATCTGTTATGCTTCTTCACTACCTTCCTGTCCAGTATTGCTAGAGGGGCTACATGGACTTGTCCTTCTGAGGTTTGAACTGGAAGAGCAGTGGTGTCTGAATGGACAAGTCCATGTTTCTTCTTCAGCTGGGAAACATGAAAGACGGGTTGAATTTTTCCCTCCACGGGCAATGCCAGTTTATAAGCTACTGTACCCATCTTTTGGATGACTTGAAAAGGACCATAATACTTAGGTGCTAGCTTAGGATGAAGCCTAGAGGCCACAGATGTCTGCCTGTGGGGATGCAGCTTCAAATAGACCCAGTCTCCCTCTTCAAAACTCCTCTCAGACCTGTGTGTCCACCATTTGCTTCATCCTATTTTGGGATTGTGGTAAATGGACCTTCAGTCTTGCATTATGGCCTGTCTCTCCTGCAAAATTGGAGCAGCAGCATCTATCGGTGATGATCCAGTTATGTAATCCTTCCAACTGGGACACGCTTGACCATAAAGGGCATTATAAGGAGTTGTACCAGTGGTAGCATGATAATTGTTGTTGTATCACCACTCTACTAGAGGCAACCATTTCACCCAATGTTTAGGTCTGTCACCTTTCATCCATCTCAAATAATTTTCCAAACATCTATTGATGACCTCCGTTTGTCATCAGTCTGTGAGTGATAAGACGAGCTCAAACACAACACAAACTAGTGTCTTGTAATGAAAATAGAGCCTTCCAAAAAGCACTGGTAAACACTGAATCTCTATCAGAAATTATGGAACTAGGCATTCCATGGAGTTTATAGATATTATCGAGAAAAGCTTGAGCTACCTAAGTTGCTGTGTAGGGATGTGAAAGAGGAATGGAGTGAGCAGCTTTTGTTAGTCTGTCTACCACCACCAAAATCACTGACTTGCCCCCTGAGTTTGGTAGACCTTCAATGAAATCCATAGAGATGTCTGACCATATTCTGGTTGGCATGGGTAAAGGTTGGAGAGGGCCTGGAGATAGTTTCATTCTTGTTTCCTTGGCAGACATCACACTCCTCTACATATTTCTGAACTTCCTTGTGCATGCCTTTTCACTAGAAACTGAACTTCCTTGTGCATGCCTTTTCACTAGAAAGCTTTCTTTAATTTCTTGTAGGTTCTGTCAACTCCCGAGTGCCCCCAGCTGCACTGCTGTGGTGTTTCTTAAGGAACCGCTTTCTGAAAGTCGGGAAATCTCCCAACACCAATTTGGTCTTGTGATGCAGCATCCCTTGATGCCATGCGTAGTTGAAATGAATGCTAGGATCCTCCTTCAAGTCGGTGATGATCTGCTGCAATTTTGGGTCCTGTTCCACACTTATTTTAAGGTATTGTATCCAACCACTAAGCACCACAGTGAGGACTTTGAGTGAAGCTTGATCCTCCATTTCACTATCCATCTCAGACCCCATTCCAGAAAGGGCATCTGACAACTTATTCAGTTCTCCTTGTCTGTAACTAATTTCATAGTCAAAGCCCATGAGTTTGGTCAACCACTTCAACTGAAATAAGGTAGAAATACTCTGATCTTTCAGGTATTTTAATCTCAAATGGTCTGTTTTGATTTTAAAATGCCTGCCTAATAGGTAATGTTTCCATTTGTGCATTGCCATAACGACTGCCAACAATTCTTTTTCGTAACTAAATATAGGCCCATGTTTCTTGGTGATAGGGCTTTGCTGAAATAAGCAATATGCATGCCTTCTTGTGTCAGTACACCCCCTAACCCCTTTCCCTGATGCATCACACTCTAAAATGAAGGTTTGAGAGTAATTTGGGAGGGCTAGGACGGGGGTTGTTACCATGGCTTGTTTCAGTGACTGGAATGTTGTTTAGTTTCTGAAGACCACTTGAAATTATCCTCCTTGAGCAAATCAGTGAGGTGCTTACTGAGCTTCCCATAATCCTTGACAAGCCTGTTAGGCCTAGGAATCCTCTTAAGACTGGGTTGGCCAGTCAAGCATGCTGCTAATTTTCCCCCTCAGCTGATACCACATTTACAGAAATCTTATGCCCAATATATTCAATTTCAATTTGGCCAAGTGCACATTTAGAATACTTTGCATACAACTTGAAGGTTCTTAGTTGTTGGAGACTGGTTTGTAGATGCTGCAGATGGTCCTCCCAATTTTGACTATAGATCAAAATGTCATGAAAGAAAATCAATATGAATTTCCTCAACTAAGGCCTAAAAATTTCATTCATCAAAATTTTTGGAAAGTTGATGGGGGCATTAGTGAGGCCAAAAGGCATCACAAGGAATTCATAATGACCCCAAGACTGTCTTTTCAATATCAGGGCCATGCATCCTAATTTGGTGGTTTCCAGATTTGAGATCCAGCTTGGTGAAGTATTTGGCCCCATGAAGTTCATCCAGAAGTTCATCAATAATTGGGATTAGAACTTTATTTTGGATGGTTTCTTTGTTAAGAGCCTATCCACGCATCCTCCAGCTATTATCCTTTTTGTTCACCAGTAGGACAGGGGATGAAGAGGGACTTATGCTAGGTCTAATGATTCCAGTGTGTAGCAGTTTAGTTACAATCTTCTCAATTTCCGTTTTTGAATATATGGATATCTATAGGATTTGGAATTTGGTGGGATAGTGTTTGGTTTGAGTTTAATTTTATGATCTTTGTTCCTAGCAGGTGGTAGCTCTTTATGTTCTTGAAAAACATCTTCAAAGTTGGACAAGAGAGGGAATAATGCAGGGTTTACCTTTTTTTTTTTGGAAAGTAATATTATTCCAAAGTAGGAAGTGACAAGAGCCAAAGATACATCATATAGGGCCAATTTACTAAAGAAGTAAATTAGGAACCCACACAGCAAAAAAATTGTGACCATATTGAGCTGCAAAGACTCTTTTCCTCTGCATTGGGGCCATGTTAGCATTATAACCTCAAGAGGTAATCTGGGCATAGGAGGGTTGAGCTATGATACAAAGTGGATGGTTTTGCGGAAGATTGAAGGGCCTAACTTTCTGGACATGAGGATTGCGTGCCATTGAAGAATCATGCATGATTGAGCTAGGGGGGTAATACAGAGGCTTGATCCTCTTCTTATGGGTTTTAACGTATTTGGCAAAGTCTACTGACAGTTGTTTTTGACCCACCCAGAGACCATTTGTCTTTGAAATCGCCAGACTAGTTGCTACCTTGCATCCATATCTTACAAATCCGAATCTTTGATTAGAGTTTCTGCTTGGTTTTTCTGGTAAATATATGTCTAGAACACGACCATATTTCCTGAAAATGTGAAAGAGGGGTTGGGTGGCGGCATTCGTAGGGATGTTTGACACAAAAAGGGTGATGATAGGATCATTCAGCACATCAAATCTCTTTTTGTGGTTTTGGGTTACAGGGATCCAGTTTGGTTCATTGTTGTAACCTCCAGCTGTTGGTTGTTTGATTTCTCCCTCTTCATTCTCAGCATCCTCAGCTCTTTCTCTCTCAACTCTCTCGTCTCCCACAGCTTCCTCCATTTGTGTTTAATCTAAGCCTTTGATCTCATCCATCCAAGGGTCCAAAATGTGTGTGCAAAATATGTTTGCTTGAGTGGGAATGTTATATGAGGTTGAAAAAGAATTGTCGAAGGGATGGGAAGATTGCTCGAGCAATCAATTGACTAGCCAAGTTTGCAAATGTCAAGCTCTCAATATGCAGGGGTTACCTTAATGTAGTCCAAATGAGCCATGGATTTTGTAATGCTTCTGTCTAGGTTGTTGAGCTAAGCCACAAGTCCTGGTGGTTTCTTCTTGAGTAAAGTATTAATCTGAGCTACACCGATGTGTTGCAACTCTAGAGCTTGGCCTCCCTTTAAAAAACATGCTTTCTACCTTGGGCTATAAATTCCATCTTCAGCTCCTTGAAATCCCAGGTCACAGGACCTAATGTGGTAAGCCACTGAATTCCCAGTACCATGTGACATCCTCCTATTGGAAGCAGCCTTACATAAGTTTGAAATTCAGTACCCTGCATGCCCCAGGTGAAATTGGTAACCACTGCCTTGCTCATCACCTTAGTACCATCTGCAACCACCACTGAGATAGGGTTGGTGAACTGTTTTTGTTGATGGGTTCTCTTGGCCCATCACGGGGTCCAAAAAATTCTATACTTTCTGAGTCAATGATAGTAAAAGTGCTTCTTTGACTTTCCCCTTAATTCTTATGGTTCTATAAGAGGGTAAACCAGAGATGGCATGGACTGAAATGTGGAGATGTTCTTGGTCTGTAATCATGTCAGGTTCCTCTCCTCCCCTTCATGTGGTGGGTCATCACCCTCTTCCTCCTCATCTGCTTCAAGCATAAACAACTGTTTTCTCTTACAAATGTGACCCTTGTAGTATTTTTCATCAAAACCAAAGCATAGTCCCTTAAGCCTCCTCTCATCATAATCCTTAGTGGTCAGTTTCTTAATGGAAAGTTGGGATTATGCTGGTTTTGGATATGGAGGTGTTGGAGAGTATGTAGTAGTGGTTGATGGTGGGGAGGAGTATTTATTTTGAAGTGTGAAAGTACTGGAGATATGGCTTTGGGAGGAAACTGAGTTAGCACTCTTGGATGAATAACTACCAAGCCTTTGGCTTTCTTTATAGCATCCATTGAATCCTCTTGCAACTTAGCCAGTCCCGTAGTTTGGGCAATGGTATTTTGTTTGAACATTTGAACACCAGCTTTGATTTCTTTCTTTAAACCACTTACAAAACAGTTAACAAAGAACCCTTCCCCCAATTCAGTTGTCCTATTTGCCAAATCTTCAAATTTCTTTTGGTAATTCCGGACAGTGGTTGTCTGTTTAAATCGAGCTTTAACAGCAGCCTTGAATTCAGTCCAGTTGCGTATGGTGGTGGATTTTTCAAACCATCTGTACCAGCTAATGGTCCTTTATAGCAGCTAGTCTAATTTTCTGACTTTTATCAATCGCATTAATCTGAAAATACTTCTCACATCGTTACAACCCACCCTTCTGGGTTGTTGCCCCCAAATTTGGTGAAATCCATTTGATTGAACCTTGCAGTGGCCCAATTATGCCCAAATGGCCCATGACCTGCCAGATTCGATTGAGGTATGTTGTTAGGAGAAGTGTTATGCGTAGAAAATGAAGCTTGGTTTGATACCTGATCGGCTAATTGATTGTATTTTAGGGTAAGAGCTGCGACTAAAATCTTGACCTTGTTCACTACCTCTGATTGGCGATCTAAAGCTTGCAATTGACGTTCGATTGCAGAAGCATGTATGTCAGAGTTGGTCTTCATGTACTGAATTGCGTCGATTCGCTTGATTTCATCGAGCCGCTTTGATTTGCTTCAGCCATGCCAATTGATCTCGCGAGGGCCTAGGATTGACTGCTCTGATACCAATGATATGCCTACTAGCTCAGAAATGCAAGGATTCAACAAATTGAGAAACAAAATGGAACTCAATTCATTGACAGAGAACCAACAAAAGAATAACTCATTTTACAAGAGGGAAAAAACAACTCATGTAATCCGCACCCCTCTTGTTCTCAATTACAACTTATTTACTCCCTCTCCCTTTCTCCATTATGTTTCCACAGATTTTCCCGCTGATAAGGGAAATAGTACAGAAATTACCTTCAGCTAAACCTAACCAAAAAACCATTTAGCAACCGAGCATAATCTGTTGGAAGAGCTGGAGTCTTGGACAAGGTCAAAGGGCGACATGAGTGTGCCCGTAATTCCAGCCCTTAATGGCGCAACAAAATATGTTAGAGAAGAAAACTATCATTCAAGTGCGGAACGAATATGATAGTAGTAATATGCTCCAGCAAATGTCGGCCTATGTGGCCAAAATTTATGGGACAACCAAACTACTATATAAAGATCAAGTAAAACCCTACGAAGAGAGGTACATAACAATACCAATCACACTTTAAGCTTTTCTCCCTATTGAACAAGAAACTTGGTCGTCGGAGGCGGTTCAGGGACACAAATTCTCACTTTGTATTCCTTGGACTGTTGTTTTGCAAGTAGACGCGAGGGTTACAAAAGAGTTCTCAGGCGAGCTGGACTATTCTCGGAAACTATTCATCACCCGCCAATTGCTAAAAAGGATTAATTTATACTATAACCCCTGTGGTGCATCAATCATATATACATCTTTTTGCCAATCATGAGCCCTAGAATCTAGGGAAGATACAGAAATTACCTTCAGCTAAACCTAACCAAAAAACCAAACCAAACCGAGCCTTATGTCCCAATCAAATGGGGTCGGCTAGAAATTACCTTCAATTGATTTTGCATAAACTGTTTACTATCGTAAATGGCAGCTCTCCTTCATTTTAGAGTAATATGACTCCACATTTTGTATTTTTTAAGTGCATGATCAGATTGTTCCATTGCAAACTTTACGCCTCATTTCTTAATTTTGAGAATTTACTTATGGTTCTTGTTCAGGTAGGAATGCTTCGTTTTGACGGGAATCGATTGGGAAAACTGGATTTTTTGCTGTCGTGATCGTATTTCAATGTGCTCACAGCTCGAACATGAATGCGTGTGCAACTGTCTGGCAGACGTTTCTCTGTATATTCCTGAATAATGCGTTCTATGATAAAATTATGGTTGCTAAGAATCTGGTTGATTATCTGCCGGAGAGATGACCTGGAAATGAATTCTCTCCTTTAAATATAAAGGTGTCATGTTATAGGGCTTTGCTA
>NMUG010004334.1:0-13950 GCA_002855965.1 Monotropa hypopitys | reverse complement strand
GGCTATCCTTTGAAGCCTTATGATGTAATCCTGCAAAATTAATGAGAACATCTATTTTCACTGCTCTGGTTTTTGTTCACACGCTTCCGCATATTTATATTGTTAAGGATTTTCTCAACTCTTTTATTAGGCCTTTAGCGAGCTTGCTCGTTGGCCGGTCATGGACTCATTCCGAGATCGGGATGGGTTGTGACATGCTTTGCTGGCACTTTGGATGGTTAAGGGAGAATCACTTCGGAAATATGTAGCCCGTACTGGGAGATTTACAACGAGATTGAGGGTTGTGCTTCGGGATCTACAGTCCTTTCATTTAAAATGGTACTGGGCCCTCGGAGCATGCTATTTGAAGATCTAACACTTAGCAGCCCAGTGGATATGGACGATCTAATGTGTCGAATCGATAAGCATTGTCAACTGGAAGAAGCCTGGTCCGAGCAGCTTAAAGCCGAGCCAAACATCGGTTCGAAGCCCAAATCAAGAACGAGAGCACCCTATGGTGGCTCATTATCTGCTAATAGTCTTCTGACTGCTAATTTTCTGGTGGCTGGCTGTCGGTTGGTGGTCCAGAGGCTTGAGTGGTCCCTGCAAAGAGAAAACTGGATCCCCTTTCTTGGCTCCTGCAAAACAAAGGTTAGTGCCCGCCGGTCGGTTATGACCAACGGCGTCTCCGATGCTTAAGTTAGTCCCTTTCTTTAGTGGAAAAGATAGAAAGAAGCAAGTTGAGGCCGGACGGTAACTACCGGGGATCTGATCCCATGAACAGTACCCCTTAGGGGTATTTATAAGGATAGGTTGGCTTGAGACTCAAGATTGGCACGTGAACCGCGTGTCGTGGGCTCACCCGTGTGGTACTAGGCCCGAGCAGTGCGCGTGGAGGGCCAGATGGGCCGGCGTTGTCAGTGGGTCAGGTCAATCATACGGATGGGGGATCCGCGAGCAGGTGCTTGAGGTGCCCCGTGCTGGGGGTTTGCCGGAGGGTTGACCCTCCGCTAGGGAGCCATTCGGCTGGGAACAGGGTCCTTGCCACAAGGATAACATTGATGCTCTACCAATCAGTGTGGTAGCCGGAGGTCAGTAGTCATCCGTCCGACAAGCCATAGTTCACTTTTTCTGGGAGATGACATGTTTGCTGAAGGGTTCTCGTCGAAGGCCTGTAATTGCGACAGGTCAGGGACACCAGAGGATCCTCAGGGCTTAAGGATGAGTCTGACGTTCAGTGACGAGACTGGTTCCTCAAAGCCTAGGCCCGGGCACCACAATAGCCCCTCAATCGTTCCCAACCTTGTTGGAAAAGATTGATTCTGGTATGCCTGATGCTTTTCTTCGGGGGAACGATCTAGTCTAGGCTCACACTAACGTCACCTGACAAGTGTCAGTGCAATAATTGAGTACGAACGTCAACGGTCGACACATATCACATCCCAATTCGCTGGTCAAACGGTCTGCCTCAGTATTTGTGAAACAAAAATCAATACTGACAGTTGTGCTTCGTACCTGAGCATGGCTTATAAATAGGCTTTTGTGGTAGGACATTCGGAACTTACTTTGCACATAGGAATCCTCCGGAGAGCTCGTTATCCTTTGGCAACTACACTCCTACAATCATTATGGATCAGGTGATCACTGTATTTTCTTCCTCGTCGAGCTTTGATTCAGACCCGCTGTTTCAGCTGACCCCAGAGGAGTTAACTCCTGATGTTAGCTCAAAATGTCTTCTCCGGTTGGATTCTTTTCTCTAGGGCTTCCACTTCGAGGCAGTCCCGAGTTGGCGGTCGAACCAATATCATCCGGCACTTTTCGGATGAGAACGAGCCTACATATATGGCCCTAGAGGGCTGGCGAAACAGGGCTTTATGAGGCCCGATCAGGGCGACTGGTGGAGATCGGCCCTGCCCTTATCTAGATTATTTTCGCGGGTGGTTGTTTGAGTTTAAAGAATTCTCTTATCAGTTCGAGATCCCAGCTTCGGTGACTTATGTGGAAGTTGGATCTGAAATTACTTACTCGGCAAATCACGTGATGGTTCCCTTAATGGTTGTGACCGAAGGGAGATTGAAGATCCTGTTCTACCCCTTCCTTCGGGAGTTCCTGTTTTCGTTCTATCTTATACCTAATCAGCTGTCGGTGAATGGCTACCGGACCATAAGTTGTATCCGGGCATTGTGCGAGAGGGATGGTCTGGAATTTTTTGTGTTGATGGGTTTGTTCTCTCTTTCTCTGAACCGAGTGTAACGACCTAAATTTCCATTCCTTATAAAATTCGATTTTGTGGAAACAAAATATAATTCGTTGAACTTTGGAAAAATCTTAGATCTCGGAAAGGTTGGATGGACCGTGAGAAGGAGTCCATTGTGGGTTGATCCTCCCCAACACGAGTTTCACTCTTATTTGGATCATTGAAGTTTGATCGTCCTTTGTTCGTTCGTCATTTGTAAATCGTTTGATATGTTTGTGACCTCGAGGAAGGCTAAGGGATAGCCTAGGAATGTCATTTCGGTGCCTAGAATGTTCGGGAGGTGTTCTTGGACGAGTTGCGAAGGTTCAGAGTCTTTTCATCGTGTTTCGAAACTTTTTTGCAGGTTTCGTCCGGACCACGCCTGGGCTTCGTCCGGACGACGGGTCCAGAAATGGTGAAGTGTGGTTCAGGAGGTTTCGTACGGACCACGGTTGGTCTTCGTCCAGACCATAGGGTTTTGTCCGGACGACCGAGACTTTCGTCCGGACGACAGTCGCAGAAAACGTGCAGTTCTACTAGTTTTAATGAGGGGCATTTTGGTAATCTCACCTCAAACTCGGTTTTAACCCCTAAATTGCCCAAAATTCTTCATCTCCCTCATTTTGTAAACCCTAGAGCTCTCTCCTCTCTCTTCCTCCATCAATGGAGTTTCTTTCTCTCTCCTCTCTATCTTCAACTTCCATTGCTCCAATGGAGATTTTCAAAAGAGGAACATTGTTCCACTCCTCAAGGGCTCCCCATTGAGCCGAATATCTTCTCCATCCGCCCAAATTTCGAAGTTAGGAGTTTTGTGAAGGTGCTCAGATCAAGAAAAGGTTAGAAGAAAGGTGGTTCCCCTCTACGAGAGCTACACGATGTCCACCATAACTTCTTCACCCGGCGATTTTTGGAGCTCCGGGGACATTCTA
This sequence comes from Monotropa hypopitys, assembly GCA_002855965.1. Lineage (NCBI taxonomy): Eukaryota > Viridiplantae > Streptophyta > Magnoliopsida > Ericales > Ericaceae > Monotropa > Monotropa hypopitys. Next base: position 10,806 of record NMUG010004334.1, on the reverse strand, counting down.
GTGAAGAGCAATGGAGAGGTGGTCTTCAGGAACGTTGTAGAGGGCAAGGAGATCTACGCAATGGCGGATTTGGTTGGCGGCGACATTTTCCGGCGACTTTCCGGCGACTACTCCGGCGATTACTCCGGTAGATGGATTCTTGATCATTATCAAGCATGTGCGTGTGTGTATTTAGTTTCCGTGTTCGTGCTCTAATTCGTATTGGTTTCCCTTGGTATCATCTTTGTGGTAAATTAGAACTCCCGTAGTATAACCACTTGAACTTGGGTTGATAGACGTCGAGAGTTGAATTAGAGTATTGTGAATGTCACTTGGTGGTTTTACGGTTAGTTGGTCACCCTTCATTTTATGAATGTCACGTATTCGATAAAAGTCCTTAGTGAGTCTTGAATGAGTATTTGGGAGAGAAAATGGCTGTAGGAACATCACGAGGTAGGTTTGGGTATATGATCGGTTGAGGGTGTTGAAAATAGAAATGAACTTAATGAACGGTCTGGAAAATGAACTAACTAGTGAGATTATGTCGGTCATGTGACTTGAGACATGACGCCTTACCTTAGTACGATTGTGGTTGTCATTGTGGTGGTAGTATGGTTCATATGGTTTTCCTTGGTAAGGGCATCGTAACCTTCAGGAACGTGATCTAGCCTTGGGCTTATTTTATCGATATAGTTGGAGTGACGTTGGATTTACCCAAACACGAAATGAGTGAAATGAACGCAATGTACAACCAATACGGGGATGGATCCCACGAGGACCACCTTTGGATAATCTTGAATCCATCACATGTAAGACATGAAATGAAAATGGGAATGATGACTCATGAACGAAATTGAAGACCACGAATATAATTTGATTGTTTCTATGCGGGAATGTACTCGATCTTTAGGGATTCCCGACATAGTAAACTTGAGATGACGATCCGGGAATGTACTTGATTTTTAGGGATTCCCAGGATGATATTTGTAACAACGATACGGGATTGATATGTTCTTACGCGGGAATGTACTTGAGTTTTAGGGATTCCCGGGATGGTCGCTCCATCCACGACTTTGTGCACAAAGGGGGCTACGTGAGCCCTCCCAACGGCCTTTGGGGAAGACGGATTAGGTTTGGCTAGTGTGTTGACGAGCTACTAGACCAGCCTTGCCCTATCAACGTTACAACGATACTTGGATAAATACGGAATGTACTTGATCTTTAGGGATTCCGGGATTTATCATAAAGAATGAATAAAATATGCAAATATGGAATGTACTTGATTTTTAGGGATTCTGGGATTTGTATTAAATCAATGAACTTCGAATAAACGCGGGATGTACTTGACCTTAAGGGATCCCAGGATGTATTTAGATTGATGAAAAACACATGAACGGAATATACTTGTAATGGAATTCCGGATTACTATTTAAAGTAGAATAAAGGTAAGGATGGTACTCTAAATCATATTGGGATAGATTTGTAATGGAATCCCCTTAGTGCTTGATAGTGTGTGATCCTTAGGATAATAAAGGAACACTTTCGATTGATTTTGTGGACACCCTTCCTTGTTGTCCCTTGTACTATGTTTACACATCTTGAGTAGATATTTGAATGCAGTATTGGGTTGAAATCCTTAGTAGATCCTTGGTGTTGTTGGATTTTGTAGTAAGGGTGGATGAGTCGAGACTTGAGGTCGTTTCAGTCGGACTTGAGAGGTTGTGCCTTTGGTATCTATTTGAGGTTACGGTTTGGGTTTTGACACGTTTGTCGATGATATGCCTTGGTCCTTTTACGTTTCCTTTGTACCTTGACGATGGACCTCTTGCCCTTAGTAGAGAGTTAGTTGTGACGACTTGAGATTGAGTTGGATTAGCCTTTGGTTTGACACTGTTCCCTCTCTTACCTTGAGGGGATTAGTAGGCGTACTCTTAGCCTGGTCACCTTTATAGTTCGGTTCGCACTCACTTCACTGCCTTATTGCTTGTACTTCTCTCTCTACTTTACTACTGTCGTTGTTGCCACTACTACTGCTTTCCTTTACAGCTTTCCTACTTGTGCTGACCCCTCCTAGGCATGCACTACTCGTGCATGTTTGGTAGTGGTCAGGAGTCTATCTACTGAGCCGTGGTATGCTCAGACCTTTGTGGTCCCCCTACAGGTAGTTGCAGGGACTTGCGGATATTGTTGAGCTTGGAGCTTCGTCAGCTTCCGGGTTTTTAGGGTTCGTTACAGCAGATTTCACTTGGTAATTTTGTTGAATCCCGAGGGTGGGATGTACCCTCACTCCCCTTTTTGTTCAGTACAGTTGTAGTCATTTGGCATTTGTCTTAGCTCTTGCTTTTCGAATCATATTGTATCATTTGTATCTGGAAATGTAATGAGAACGGAATGGAATGTGTAGATACTACAAGTGATGTTTCCCCCTGCTTTTATTTAAATTGTTTTAAAAAAATGGATTGAAAATCCGGGGCGTGACAACTTGGTATCAGAGCTTTCGGTTCGAAAACCTTGGAACCGTGGGGAGACACCTAGTCTCCATGGGTTTTCTTGGTCATTATATTGTTCATTCATCGTGCTTGAGTGCTTGTGATGCACTCTTGCCTCTTGGTTCCGCTTCTTGTTGATACTCTGTTTGTTCCGTCTCCTTCCGCGGATGTTGAGTTTCTCCATCCTTGAGAAGTTGAGTGTTGATCTTTGTGGCAAGTTCAGTCGCCTTGTAGTTGTTGGATATCTCAGTATCCATACTTTTGGCATCTTCGATGCATTCTTTGGTAGTCTTCGTGCTGCTGTGGTCTCCTCTAGGATTGGTAGAGTCGAGTAGGTATCTGTAATAGGTTGAAACCCTTCGGAAAATCTTGAGGTGATTGTAGTGGTTTCTTTTATCTTGTCAATGTACAGGTAAGAATTTCGATCTTGTGATGTCATAGTGGAATTATCTTGGAAAGTTCTGGTCCTAGTCGGCGATTCTTAGTACTTTGTTAAGCCACTTGAGAGTAGGTGGCATGATCATTGTGGTATTGTGATGCAAATTCTGGGAAATTGTGGTATGATCGACTGGTTGATCCGTAGGAATTCGCCCTTGTTCCATAATTTTAGCGAGATCTTTAAGGCGTAGTCGTGGCTTTCCTGGCTTTCCTTTTTAAGGAGGTTGAGTTACCTGTGTTTGCCTATGAAGTGAGAAGTCCCAATGCTTTCGTTCGTTAGCACGTTAGTGTAAGTGCGACGGTAGCGCGTCCCTCTCGCTTGGACGTGGTTTCGTGATGATTTGTAGTCGGTAAAACCGTTTGAGATTCGATGTGGGCAATTGTGAATTGAATTTTAGGGTTGTCGTCTTCGTGGCAACCAGACGCTTCGTGGAAGCTGCTCGTTCTTCTCGTGCGCATTTGAACTTCGCTGTGACTTGAGTTGGTTACTAGTCATATACTAGCCTCTCGGGAAGATTTCTTCGCTCGGCTTTTCTCTGCCCTATGGCATGCGTTATGCAGTTACAGCAAATCCCGGATGTGATTCTCTCGTATCCTGTTGGTTGGGTCTTGATTCTGTATTACAGCGCTTCCTTGGCTGTGTCCAACTTGTTCTTTTGCGTCAGCGCTCCGTCAGTGCGGCCTTGTCTTGGTCGGCCAGTTGATTCTCTACTTCGTGTGATTAAGATCCCTTGTTTCTTCGGACCTATTCTTGTGCGGCTTGGTGCCGACAGTACGACAAGTTTGTGCCCAGCGCAGCAATGGATGACCTTACCTCGCACCTATGTTCTGCAATGTCTTATTCCGATTGGCGACGCTTTGGCTCGGTAATACCCCAGTGCGGTTGTGTTCTCATTTAGCTGGCTCTAATTCGGCCATGTGTTTGTGCGGACATGTTTCCATTCGGTTATCCCCTTGCGCGGCAATGGAAGCTATTCGGTTGGAGCACTTTTCAGTTTGGTTCAGTTCATCGTGAACTCTTCATGGCAATGTCTTACGCGACAATCACCCTACCTTGTACGGTTTAGCCGTGTTCGGCTCGGCGGTGACTTTAGTGTCCACACCCGATCGGGAGTTGTCCCTTTTCCTCTTTTGTGTGGCACTTGACTTGATTGATGCTGGCACTCTTTCATTGCGATCTTCGTACTTCACTGATTGACGTGTTCTGACTTTGGTCTCTTGTGTGGTTGATTCATGGAATCCCCGTTGAATGACTGTCTCTCTATGACCCATGCATCTTCTCCTTCGAGCACTCTATTGATAGTAAACTGTGTAGCGTGGACTTCAAGGCATAGTGTGGATCAGTTGCGATGCCGTCTTCGATGAATATCAGAGTCGCGCAGCGGCAACAAGGAAATTTTAGCTGGCAATCGTTTGTTTCTATACTTCAGTTTGAGAGAGGAACCAATCTTAGTGATGCACCTGTTGGCATTCACTTCTTTGTTTCAGCGTTTGTTTGGCAGTGCGACGACCTTCGTGCAAATATCGCTTCCCTTCCTTGAAATTGTGTTGGATGAAACCCTTCTGTTAGATTCGCGGTCTCTTGGTGGACTTCTTGACCAAGCGTCAAAGTTCTTCGTGTTATTCCGGTTGCTGATACCAAACGACGTTGATTTTGGCCTCCACTTGTTCAGCTGGGTGTGCTCTTGAAATTCCTAACGATTTCGCGAATCGTTTTGGAACTCGTGACATTGGGTAGACCGTTGTAGATTGGGAACGAGTTGTTGAGTCAGTTATTCTTACACCTTCTGTGTAGAATCGACCGTGTGCGTTTTCCTTGATCGTGCGACTATGGATGACCCAAGGAGGTTGAGTGGAGTACGTGTCCGGCCGACACATCTCTAACTCAAACCCTCGTGTCACATGATGTTACATTGAGTGTGTGTGGGGGGACATATACGTCCATCTATATATTTAACTATATATATATATATATGTGGGGGTGTTCGTGGGAATTGGCGGTGTGAAAATTGTATGAAAACACACATATGAAAATGGTGAAACAATAATAATGAAAATCGACGATCGTATTCCCGTCCATGTTTCGTTGCTCCTTTATACTTGTTGTTGTATTCGACTACTGGCTTCCTATGTTTGAAATTTTGGAGTATCTATTGTTTGTCATACTCTTAATGAGACTGATTGTTATACCAACGCGTCCGCACCATCTCGGTAGTTGTCCCTTTGACCCTTTGTGCGACACGCGGTTTGGTTTGGCTTGACTTCTACCACCTGTTGGCTCCTAGTTCTTAGGAGAAATGTTCGACCTATGGTTGTACCGTGCATGTGTGGATGTCTATTTTAACGATTGTTTGCTTGTCGTTGCCCTCTTGCTTGTTGGTAATCTCCTTGGAAAACTTTTGGGTTGTTTGATTGATTGTTTATTGACTCCTTGGAAAATATTGTCCCCCTTGTTGTGCGTTGCAAATTGTCGGTCAAATTTCTTTTGAGAAGTATGACTCCCGTCGTTGTTGCATCGTTGTTGAGTTGACGACCGTATCGGTGTCCTTGTACTGGGAAGTATCCCATCAGATCTTGTCATGTGGTTCACAGCTTGGACATGAGATTTGTCCTTCGGTGTTTCGATACACTTCTATCCTTAGGAAATTTCGGGGACGAAATTCTTTTAAGGAGGTTGAGATGTAACGACCTGAATTTCCATTCCTTTTAAAATTCGATTTTGTGGAAACAAAATATAATTCGTCGAACTTTGGAAAAATCTTAGATCTCGGAAAGGTTGGGTGGACCGTAAGAAGGAGTCCATTGTGGGTTGATCCTCCCCAACACGAGTTTCACTCTTATTCGGATCATTGAAGTTTGATCGTCCTTTGTTCATTCGTCGTTTGTAAATCATTTGATGTGTTTGTGACCTCGAGGAAGGCTAAGGGATAGCCTAGGAATGTCATTTAGGTGCCTAGAATGTTCGGGAGGTGTTCTTGGACGATTTGCGAAGTTTCGGAGTCTTTTCGTCGCGTTTCGAAACTTTTCTGCAGGTTTCGTCCGGACCACGCCTGGGCTTCGTCCGGACGACGGGTCCAGAAATGGTGAAGTGTGGTTCAGGAGGTTTCGTCCGGACCACAGTTGGTCTTCGTCCAGACCATGGGGTTTCGTCCAGACGACCGAGACTTTCGTCCGGACGACAGTCGCAGAAAACGCATAGTTCTGCTAGTTTTAATGAGGGGCATTTTGGTAATCTCACCTCAAACTCGGTTTTAACCCCTAAATTGCCCAAAATTCTTCATCTCCCTCATTTTGTAAACCCTAGAGCTCTCTCCTCTCTCTTCCTCCATCAATGGAGTTTCTCTCTCTCTCCTCTCTATCTTCACCTTCCATTTCTCCAATGGAGATTTTCAAAAGAGGAACATTGTTCCACTCCTCAAGGGCTCCCCATTGAGCCGAATATCTTCTCCATCCGCCCAAATTTTGAAGTTAGGAGTTTTGTGAAGGTGCTCGGATCAAGAAAAGGTTAGAAGAAAGGTGGTTCCCCTCGATGAGAGCTACACGATGTCCACCATAACTTCTTCACCCGACGATTTTTGGAGCTCCGGCGACATTCCGGCGAAGAGCAATGGAGAGGCGGTCTTGAGGAACGTTGTAGAGGGAGAGGAGATCTATGCAATGGCGGATTTGGTTGGCGATGACATTTTCCGGCAACTTTCCGGCGACTACTCCGACGATTACTCCGGTAGGTGGATTCTTGATCATTATCAAGCATGTGCGTGTGTGTGTAATTAGTTTCGATGTTCGTGCTATAATTCGTATTGGTTTCCCTTGGTATCATCTTTGCGGTAAATTAGAACTCTCGTGGTATAACCACTTGAACTTGGGTTGATAGACGTCGAGAGTTGAATTAGAGTATTGTGAATGTCACTCGGTGGTTTTACGGTTAGTTGGTCACCCTTCATTTTATGAATGTCACGTATGCGATAAAAGTCCTTAGTGAGTCTTGAATGAGTATTTGGGAGAGAAAATGGTCGTAAGAACATCACGAGGTAGGTTGGGGTATATGATCGGTTGAGGGGTGTTGAAAATAGAAATGAACTTAATGAACGGTCTGGAAAATGAACTAACTAGTGAGATTATGTCGGTCATGTGACTTGAGACACGACGCCTTACCTTAGCACGATTGTAGTTGTCATTGCGGTGGTAGTACGGTTCGTATGGTTTTCCTTGGTAAGGGTGTAGTAACCTTCAGGAACGTGATCTAGCCTTGGGCTTATTTTATCGAAATAGTTGGAGTGACGTTGGATTTACCCAAACACGAAATGAGTGAAATGAACACAATGTACAACCAATACGGGGATGGATCCCACGAGGACCACCTTTGGATAATCTTGAATCCATCACATGTAAGACATGAAATGAAAATGGGAATGATGACTCATGAACGAAATTGAAGACCACGAATATAATTGGATTGTTTCTATGCGGGAATGTACTTGATCTTTAGGGATTCCCGGCATAGTAAACTTGAGATGACGATCAGAGAATGTACTTGATTTTTAGGTATTCCCAGGATGATATTTGCAACAACGATATGGGATTGATATGTTCTTACGCGAGAATGTACTTGAGTTTTAGGGATTCCCGGGATGGTCGCTCTATCCACGACTTTGTGCACAAAGGGGGCTATGTGAGCCCTCCCAATGTCCTTTGGGGAAGACAGATTAGGTTTGGCTAGTGTGTTGACGAGCTACTAGACCAGCCTTGCCCTATCAACGTTACAACGATACTTGGATAAATACGAAATGTACTTGATCTTTAGGGATTCCGGGATTTATCCTAAAGAATGAATAAAATATGCAAATATAGAATGTACTTGATTTTTAGGGATTCCGGGATTTGTATTAAATCAATGAACTTCGAATAAACGCGGGATGTACTTGACCATGAGGGATCCCAGGATGTATTTAGATTGATGAAAAACACATGAACGGAATATACTTGTAATGGAATTCCGGATTACTATTTAAAGTGGAATAAAGGTAAGGATGGTACTCTAAATCATATTGGGATAGACTTGTAATGGAATCCCCTTGGTGCTTGATAGTGTATGATCCTTAGGATAATAAAGGAACACTTTCGATTGATTTTGTGGACACCCTTCCTTGTTGTCCCTTGTACTATGTTCACACATCATGAGTAGATATTTGAATGCAGTATTGGGTTGAAATCCTTAGTAGATCCTTGGTGTTGTTGGATTTTAGTAGTAAGGGTGGATGAGTCGCGATTTGAGGAAGTTTCAGTCGGACTTGAGAGGTTGTGCCTTTGATATCCATTTGAGGTTACGGTTTGGGTTTTGACATGTTTGTCGACGATATGCCTTGGTCCTTTTACGTTTCCTTTGTACCTTGACGATGGACCTCTTGCCCTTAGTAGAGAGTTAGTTGTGACGACTTGAGATTGAGTTGGATTAGCCTTTGGTTTGACACTGTTCCCTCTCTTACCTTGAGGGGATTAGTAGGCGTACTCTTAGCCTGGTCACCTTTACAGTTCGGTTCGCACTCACTTCACTGCCTTACTGCTTGTACTTCTCTCTCTACTTTACTACTATTGTTGTTGCCACTACTACTGCTTTCCTTTACAGCTTTCCTACTTGTGCTGACCCCTCCTAGGCATGCACCACCCGTGCATGTTTGGTAGTGGTCAGGAGTCTATCTACTGAGTCGTGGTATGCTCATACCTTTGTGGTCCCCCCTACAGGTAGTTGCAGGGACTTGCGGATATTGTTGAGCTTGGAGCTTCGTCAGCTTCCGGGTTTTCAGGGTTCGTTACAGCAGGTTTCACTTGGTACTTTTGTTGACTCTCGAGGGTGGGATGTACCCTCACTCACCTTTTTGTTTAGTACAGTTGTAGCCGTTTGGAATTTGTCTTAGCTTCCGCTTTTCGAATCATATTGTATCATTTCTATTTGGAAATGTAATAAGAACAGAATGGAATGTGTAGATACTACAAGTGATGTTTCCCCCTGCTTATATTTAAATTGTTTTTAAAAAAATGGTTTGAAAATCCGGGGCGTGACACCGAGTGTCTAGTAGGTACTTTTTTACTGCCTGAAAGCCCTATAGGGATGTCTTCACGAGGTTGCCGGACTCAGAACGATGGGCAAACCTTTATCTCTAGTTATTTGGTGATTATAATTTTGGTCCGGGCGAGGAGCATCGGTACCCTGTGCCGACCAAAACGGGTAATCTAGGCAAGGGTCCAACATTTGGCTTTAGATTCTCATGTGCTCAGTCCTGTCTAACTTTACTCTTTTTGTGCAGATATGTCGGAAATTTCCAAATACTTGAGAGGGATGGCATCGTCCGCTCGGATCGAGGCTCTACTGAGGTGTGACGGCAGGGACTCCCCTACCCTCCTAGAATACAAGCCAACATACCAGAGCTGTCCGTGTGAGCCCTGGTCTGGAGAAGGATGACCGTTTTCGAGTACTTTCAAGAGGTAGAGGTCGCCGCAGAGTTAATGCAGGAGTAGCCTGAGGAAGTTGCTCTGGCAGATGGGGTCACCGTCAGGTCACCAATCATACCTTCGGCTAATCTGTCGGAATTACTTTAGGTCAAGGAAAAGCCTATTGAATCCGAAGAGATGGTAGAATTTACGAGATACATCGCCACACGACATCGTCCCCCTCTCCCGGCTAAATCGGTCCCTCCCCAGCCTTAGGCTTTTGGCTTTTGAAAATGTTCTAGAGTTCCTATCCTGACGACGGACAGCGTGAATGCTGATCTGAGAGTTTTGTATCCCCTTATTCGGGCATTACAGCTGCCGGAGGACATGAGGGCCCTACCATCCGAAGTCGAGCAGATCAATGATCACGCTGGGACATGCCTTATAAAGGAACCAGCTACTCCTCATTGGTTGGATTCTTATTGGCGACTACTTTATGATGGTTTACTGTGATTTTGCAGGCTTGCCAGAGCTTCGTCGGCCTATATAAATGCACCCAGCAAGTGCTCCGAAAGGCATACATCCGGGATTGTCATGCCCAGCAGATGGAGGCTAGTCATGGGGTGGTGGAGGCTCAGAAGAACCTTCTCCTTTGGCAAATCCAGGAGGCTTTGGCTGAGCAGGCCCGGTTAAAAGAAATGATTGATGGTGCCTCAAGCAATGTCTGACAGTGCGAAGGAGTCAGTGAAGAGAGGCTGAAGAAGGTCGTGGCTGAGGCGGACACTAAAGCATACGTTGAGGTGGTCAAAGACACCGAAGAAGTGTACCATCGGCAACTGCATGAATTATTCCCCGAGGTTCATGAGGCCGGTTTCAAGTTAGGGTATAACTTAGCCTTTAGGGAAGCATGGGGGATGGCACTTGACGCCATAGGAATGCCTGCAGATTTAATCTTCCGGTCTAATATATATGTACCAAAGCATGAGGTTCCTCCCCTAGATCTATCGGAAAGAGAGCCTGTCATTGATTTGCCAGAGGTGCTTCCACCAGGGCATCCGTAGCTTTTGCTCTGATGCTTTTGTCTGTACTGTAAAATACAGTTAATATAAAAATTAAGATTCTTTTGAAGTGTTTTACCTCTTTCTAGTAGGAGGATGCCAGGTCGTCGGATCTAGAGTCTAGCCGGATAAAGATAGATTCCTTGATAGAGTTCTGGCGAGTAGAGACTAAGACGTCTGCTCACATAGCGATGGCTCCATCGATATTAATGGTCCGGATTAATGCCGAAAATATAGAGATATATAACCCTGTAATGAGGGGGAGAGGTCTAGATTGTTGCCATACGTGTAGAAATATATAGCCCCATAATGAGGGAGAGAGGTCCAGATTGTTGCCGGACATGTAGAAATATATAGCCCTATAATGAGGGGGAGAGGTCCAGATTGTTGCCGGACATGTAGAGATATATAGC
>NMUG010004333.1:0-13953 GCA_002855965.1 Monotropa hypopitys | reverse complement strand
CTGCAAAAAATTGGGACATGATAAGAGAATTTGTCCTTCAAATCCAATGAGTAAAAGCAACAAAGGTTAGTGACTTGTTCTAATTTTGTAATGTATTTTTTTTACAAGATGTTAGTTTATTTCTTTGTTTTTAAATTTCCTTGTACAGCCTTGGAGGCGGAAGCACAAGATTCTGGTCACGATGTGGAGAGTGATGAAGATCTGGACTTATGACATGGGATGCTGCAAATTGTATTCTGCAATTGGTGAAAATTGAATGCTGAAGTTTGTTTACAATTGTATGCAGAAGTTTGGTTTAAATTGAATGCTGCACATGGAAGATGTAGACTTATGAGTAGCTGGAAATCTGACATTGTTGAATGAACTGAAATTTAGTGTAATGCTTGCTATAATGAAGCAGCATTTTTTTTCATTTTTTTGGTGTATTGTTTGCTACATTGAAGCAGCATTGTTTTGGTTTGATTATTGTGTTGCATTGATGCCTTTTGGTTATGTACACTGCCATTGGTTTGGTAAACATTTCAGTATCAATTCTTTGACAGTGGATTGCAGAGTTCAAATCCAATGCTTCTGCAAATGTTTCAGTAACATTGGTTTACAACAAATCAGTGTCGTATCCAGCAAACACAAGTGCAAAAAAATGCCAAAACCAATTTGCTTCAATGCATTAACTGTTGTAGAATTACAACAATTTATTGCCGTATCCAATTTGCCATAAACACTTTGCAATCATAAGTTTTTTCAGAATTACAACATATCACAGCTAAGTTCAAGAAGGTAAAAATGAAACATAAGATAGCAACTCTCGAACCTTGTAGAAAAAGGAAAAAATGACAACATTGTTCGACATCGAAAACTACAATCAGAAAAATACAATTATAAGAGGCAGTAATGCTACATACACATCAAAATGTCACAACAATGACATTTTGTGACACTTTTGTGATATTTTGCAACACAAAAGTGTCACAAAATGCATTGTTGTGACATTTTGATGTGTCTCTGGCATTTGGGTTACAAGAGGCTCTCCAGCATTAACAAATTTGTCAAGCTACACTGTTCCGCATATTTTTTCACAGCAGTAGGCACATTTTTCACAAATTACGAGGCTTCTCCTGCATATCCTTCCCCCCATTGATTTGTGCAAAATCGGCAAATTTAGTTACTGCTGCTGCTGCCAATTAATGTTGTTCATTGCCAATTAAGTGCTGCTGCTGCTGCCAATTAAGTGCAACAAAAAAAACCCATTTCTTTCATCAGTCCAAAAGCAATTAGGGGGATGAGGGCAGAGGGAGAGAGTTTCGATGGGAGGGATGATTTTTCGAGTGAAATGAGAGACGGGGAGGAGGGACTGTGTTTGTCGCCTGGAGAGGGAGGGTGATGATGTAAGAGGTCGCCTGTGTTTGTCGCCTGTGTTTGTCGCCTGGAGAGGGAGGGAGGGAGGCGTTGGTCGTCGGCGTACGAGGATGGGAGGGGAGGGGGCGCTGTTACGGGGGAGGGTCAAGTTTTGTTTGACAATGGAGGGGAGGGGAGGGTTTGACGGGGACTCTCTTACACGGGTGGGGAAGGGTTGTTTAATTTTTTTAAAGTTTTAATCTGGGCCGTTAAATTGAGTGGATGAGATGATGTGTTTTTTTGTGTGTTTAATGTTGTGTCTATAGAACCCTCCCCATTATATATATAGGGGCGGATCCGTGGAACAGTTAAATAGACCAGTTAAATAGACCAGTGGTTAATTAAACCACTTATGGACTCCACTGTGATGATCCAAATCGTTCATATTGTTCAAATAGATGAAATATGTAGTCCTGTAAAATTTTAGCTCAATCGAATATCGATAAGTACTCGATCCAAACAGTTCCATAAAAAACATGATAGAAACTGGCGTTAAACAAAACTGTTTGGATCGAGCACTTATCGATATTCGATTGAGCTAAAATTTTACAGGACTACATATTTCATCTATTTGAACAATATGAACGGTTTGGATCATCACAGTGGGGTCCATAAGTGGTTTAATTAACCACTGGTCTATTTAACTGGTCTATTTAACTGGTCCACGGATCCGCCCCCATGTTTAAATGTAAAAAAAATAGGACCCTGCAAAAATTCAACTCAATAGGATATCGATAAGTTCTTGATCCAAATAGTTTTAAAAACACCAGTTTCTATCAAACTTTCTGCGAAAACTGTTTGGATCAAGTTCTTACCGATATCTGATTGAGTTAAATTTTTGCAGGGTCCTATTTTTTATACATTCAAACACCATGAACGGTTTGGATTATCACAGTATGATTTAGAATAGACCACACAAAAACCGTGTCTTTTTTTGTGTTTTTTGGTGTGTCCATGGAACCCTCCCCCTTATATATATTACTATTTTATATATATAGTGTATTTGGTTTGGGTTCGGGTTCGGGTCGGATCGGGTTTCGGATTGGAATATGCAAGATCCGAACCCGGTTCGAAACCCGAATGGGTTTTGAAAAATCGATCCAAACTCGCACCTACAGGTAAAAAAACGGGTAAAAATCCGCTCCAAATGGTTCGGCTCAATCGGGTATCTATCGGGTTTGGATCCAATTACCATCCCTACTGTCCCAGAACCTCCTGTAGCCACTAACTATTCAAAACTTAATGAATGATCCCTAAGAGGCAAACGTAATCCTCTTTTTATACTCCTAGGACACCAAAATACCTTAAACACCCTTAATGAATTCTTAACACACGCAAAACCCATTTAAACTCGATATAACCCACAATTAATCCATTATAACCTGACTGGTCTGGCACCTCGTTGAACTTGTAATCGATTCCGGGCTGAGCAGTAACCGATTCCGGCGCTGACTGATTCTTCCTTCCTTTTTGCATGTGTGTTTGGAAACCGGTTACAGGTTGCTCGGTAACCGGTTCTGGAGTGCTATGGATCATTGCCTGTGGTGGATACTGGTTGCAGCTAAGGGATGCGGTTGCACCTTGCTTGATGGAGAACCGGTTTCGGTGCTCTTGGCAATCGGTTCTGGGGTCCACTGCACCTTTTTTCTTCATTCCTTTGTAGTTGTTGGGAACCGGTTCCCATGCATGGGGAAACCAGTTCCGGGGTCCTCTGGGCCACTCCTCCCAGAACTCATTGCTTACTTCTTCCAAAAATCGGATGGTTCGGCAATGTCCACAAGGTCCTGTACAACTTATTACGATGCCAAAAACTACAAACCAACTATTAGCTTGTTTTATTAATAAAGAGGCTCAATTGAACATGAAATAAAAAACACACGAATAAAATATAATTAACAACGGAAATTATTTAAAGCTAGGGAGAAGATGGCTATGATTTGCACAATTGTGTGTCAATCACTCCTCCAACTTGAACTTTGCTAGTCTCTAGCAAATTCTTATTTCTACCACTACTAAAGAATAATGTAAAGGAATGGATAGTTCCTTAAAACCCCGAGGCAGTTCCGGTAGGATGAGTGTGTTCTCGTAAGAGTTTTTAGTAGTGATCACCTACAAAATACATTTACTTCTATGAAAAACAAAGAAAATGAACCCCTATTGTTATCCAGAAAAATAAAGTGTTCAAAACTAATTCAGCTTACTGTGAAGTCAAGATAATTTCTGTCATCCAAAGTAATGAGCAATATTACCATTTTAGTTGAGCCTTGATTCCAAAACTCTCCAGTTGGTCTCTCATGATAAACACACTCAAATGATTATACGGTAGAAGGTTGGGAACCATCTTCGGAATGCTAAAGAAGGAAATTGTTATAGCTAGTGGATAATTGGTATGAATGAATATATGGTAAGCTGCTAACAACGATATGTAGTAACTATGCACATTTCATGGCAAAAATTTGCAATCACATATGAAACAGGAATCCATGAAAATCAGAGAGGATTTTAAAGCTTATAATGTCATAAGGTAGGATAATGACAATGCATAACACTGGATGACGGCGTATAATGTCAAGCTAGGTTCATCTACCCAGCCGCCATCCAACCCTCACATCATTCGACGACTCTAGATACAAAAAGAAAAATACAATACATAGAAAGAGAAATAAAGACTCAATCGTCCTCGGGGTCGTCGGAGCCCGTATACTCACTCTCGGACGCCTCGGGAACATGGGGTAACTCCTCACTCATGGCATCCTCCTCCATCCTATGCAATCTAGCCTCAATACGGCTCTCCCAACCTATCCTCCTCGCAACCTCTGCCTCGAAATGCTGTGCCCAATCGGCCTCCCGAACAGCTCTCTTGGCTTTATCCTCCTCCAAACCCCTCTCTATACGTGAAAGCATATCAACCATGCCACTGTCCGAAGAAGTGGTCATCTGTGTAAACTGTATAGGTCTGCTGGAAGAGGGTGGAGTGTCTATAACAGGTCCCTCAAGAGCGGGTGGCTGGGCATCAATAGTAGGACCAGCAGAGGTACTCGTCTCGGGAATAATATGCACATCAGGTACAGGAGCATGTGCAATTGGCTGTCTGACTCTAGCGATGTGCTGCCACTAACTCATCACAAGTGTAGGGTACTCAATGGGACCCAATGGTGGATGTGTCCAAATGTTTCTCGAGGTAGGCTTCACTCCAGCCTCCACACAAATAGTCGAGATCATGCAGGCAAATGGTAAACTCGATGTACTACCATACTGGCTCTGATACTGGGCAATGTAGTGTCAAATAAGTAGTGCGACATCAATCACCGATCCTTTTCATTACTCGAACATCAACTGTACCACATCCTCTCTCGGAGTCTGTTGTGCCCCCATAGGATATGTCACACTCCGGAAATTTTAATTGATTTCCGTTCTTTTCAATGAATTCAATAAATCGAAAATCATGTGCCGTTGAGATCTCGGGATGTTTGGAAGCATCTATGATTGTCGTATATCACGTTGAGTAAGTCCGGGTGAGATGGGCATCCCCGACATGATGTTCGTCGATGGTTGAGTGTTCGGATAAGTCCTTAGTTGCGTTTAAAATCCATCGACCTGATCCATTCTCCAAATCAGAATTTCTTAGTCATGGATGTCGTAGATAATTCGATTTCAAATCCAACGCAACTTGAATCGTCTCAATCGGAGTCCGGACGAAGAAGTTAGGCCCGAAATACCTCAGCAATAGTTTTTGGGCATTTCACTGGTCGGCCGTCCGGACAGCGAGGAGCCTCGTCCGGACGAGAATGCTGCTAAATGCGATTTAAGTTCGGGAAAAAACATATTTTTTGGGCACAACTCATTCTCTCTCTCTTCCTCTCCGATTTTCTCTCAACCCTAGTCCTATCCTCTACCTTCTCTCCTCCCAAACACCCAAACTACATGGATTCAAGCCCAACCCTCTTCACTAATGGTAATCTACACATCTCCCTCTACGCGGTGGCAGCCATGGATCGTTCTCGATCAGTAAGTCTTTCTCCTCCTCCAAAAACTCTCTCTCTCTTGATTTCATTGAGTTTGGTTGCTCACTCGTGATTTTGGTCTTTGTAAACGTCGTAGAGCATCGCGAGAGCTTCGCGATGGCGAGCTTGGTTTTCCGGTGGCAATGGAGGTTTTCCGGTGAAGTTTTCTGGCGAGCGTCACTAGAGCTCCGATCGAGGTAGAGTTCTCTATCCCTCTCGTTTGTAATATCAGTGTTCTTAGTTCTCTCTTTCGATTGTAAATTAATTTGTTAGTTTTGGAGTATTCGTACAATTTGACATAGGTTGTCGTTCGTTTAAATTGGTCGGGTTTGGGCATTGTCTAGGGTCTCTACGAATTCCCTAAGAAGTCAATGGTTCGGTCATGGGTTTGATTTCGAAAAACCCCAATTTTGTGAAAACTTCGTCGTCGTCGTTTTATAAAATTAAATTGAGGAAAATGATTTGTTTGGGATTCCTATGGGTGTCGGTGGGTTGAAACGTTGTATTGACACGTTTTTGAAATGAATTGAACAAAAGAAGGGTTTTGCGAATGAATAAAACGTTTTGGGAAAAAAGGAATGTTTTGGAAACAATGTGGGAAAATCACATTATTGGGTCTATATGGCGAATTAGGAGGCGTTGCCCTATTCGCGCGGGAATAATGAACGGAAACATGAACTTGAACTAAAGACCTTAATTAATGTGATAACTTGAGTTGGATTGATACATGGGTAGCTGGGGTACCTTGAGTGGCTACTGTGAGCACTCACGCCATTGCACAATAGGGGGTTGTCTGGCCCCTCCCAACGTATTGGGGAATACGAGGATCTTATCGGTTAGTCTGTTGACGAGCGACTAGCGCAGAACAAGCCGAAACTCAAACAATGATTGATATTGCCCTTATCTCTATAAGGGGCGGGAAATGAATGGGAATACTGAACAATGTGGGTTAATTAGTATACTAGAAACCAAATGTTTTGAAAGAAAAAAAATGAGTCGTTTTGGAAAATGTAGGGTCATATTCAGTGTTTAAAACTCTCTTGAGTCTTGTCTTACTTTTACCCCACTTTGAGTCGAATGTGGAATGAATGAACAAACTTACAGTTTTACATTATAATGAGATTCATTGCATATGTCACATTACATTCCTTGCATGATCACACACTTTTACCCCAATAGTATAGACATTTAGAGATAGATTATCTCTACCAGGCGGTGGTGCCTGACCCTCTACTTTTGTAGGACTTGCACCTTGACTTGGAGTAGCTGCAGGATCCTTTACAGGACTTGAGGTTGGACCAGACTGTAGGGATAAGTTGCCTTTCCTTTCAGTACTGTATAGTTCTTTACTTTTCTGTTGGCCGCCTTGTACATGATTATCTTATAAAATCCTATTTGGCCTTTTCTTTTAGTTTGGGGCACTGTTGTACATGGTTATGTTATAAAACCCTTTTTGCCTCTTTGGTTTATATTTTATTTTAGTGGAAGGCTTGTGTTGTAATAATCTTATGGATGGGTAGTGTAGTGTTGATGTTAGTTGTTTTACCATTCATTTGGATACTCTTACCCATTTAACACTTCTAAAAAAAAAATATACTTCAAATTTTGGGAGTGTTACAGGATACATATTATAATGGATGATTTTGTTCAATAAAGCATAATGGGTATCCAACATCCCCTGTGTAAAATGCCCCTTGGCTCGGTAAGTGGTCACATCCTCGCATACCATCTCGGTTAAATCTACTCCTCGAGATGAAAGATAACCCCCTCTAGGGTAGGTAATCTTTTGAGGAGTAGGTCTAGTGTATCCCATAAAGTGTGCAAATACGTTAGGGGTCACTGAAACTCCCTTCCCCCGCACTTTAGCCTTCACAGTCTATCCTGTCTCCGCTTGTTGAGCCATCGAGTAAAACTCCCTAACAAAAGGGGCTATGTACCCCTTAACCTCCTCAAGCCAACCCACCAACTTTATATCATATAAGCATTTTAACGTCCTCTGAAGAATCGTATCGATGTAGCGGTATTTAATTGGGATCACCGCCGACAATTTTACAACTTGCCTTTCACATAGAATGCTTCTCGTCGCACAAAATTCTTCCCATGATCGTTTACTTTGCCTAGGACATTTATTGGAAGAGGAAGGTTGGCTAGGTTGTGAAGAGGTGGCTTGGGTAGGTTGAGGCATTTGAGGTTCATAGGAAGGATCAACAGGTGGAGGAGGAGGGGCTGGTTCTGTAATGGGTATCCAACATCCCCTGTGTAAAATGCCCCTTGGCTCGGTAAGTGGTCACATCCTCGCATACCATCTCGGTTAAATCTACTCCTCGAGATGAAAGATAACCCTCTCTAGGGTAGGTAATCTTTTGAGGAGTAGGTCTAGTGTATCCCATAAAGTGTGCAAATACGTCAGGGGTCACTGAAACTGCCTTCCCCCGCACTTTAGCCTTCACAGTCTGTCTTGTCTCTGCCTATTGAGCCATCGAGTAAAACTCCCTAACAAAAGGGGTTATGTACCCCTTAACCTCCTCAAACCAACCCAAAAACTTCATATCGTATAAGAATTTGAACATCCTCTGAAGAATCGTATCGAAGTAGCGGTATTTAATTGGAATCACCGCCGACAATTTTACAACTTGCCTTTCACATAGAATGCTTTTCGTTGCACAGATTTCTTCCCATGATCGTTTACTTTGCCTAGGACGTTTATTGGAAGAGGAAGATTGGCTAGGTTGTGAAGAGGTGGCTTGGGTAGGTTGAGGCATTTGAGGTTCATTGGAAGGATCAACTGATGGAGGAGGAGGGACTGGTTCTGTAATGGGGTATTCTGCAGCAATTGGTTGCATAGTGTCAACAATGGGTACACGTGTTCCACCCTCACTTCTTAGCACAGAAGGTTCACTCGAGAAAAGAGGAGCAGAATATGTTGGTTGGGTACCTCTCCTACGGCCGTAGGTTTTCATTCGTGCCATGTTTTCCAAAAAATCCCCAAAACAATTTCACCCAGAAACTGTGGCAAGTGGTTTCGGTTACAGTGGGAACCGGTTTCGAGTGGCTGGGTTTCTGTAGATTTTTGGTTTGCGGCCAACTTCAACAGTATAGATTCACAACCACCTTATACCTCCCGCAAACAACACCTCCAACACATACAATCGAACAATCCCCTTATAACTCCCACCAACAAAAACCAACTTCACAATTAATTTAAAATCAAAATATATCAGAAAATTACCCAACCGTTGCAATCCACCTCTTCAATTGATTCAATCATTTGCCCCCAAATTTGTTCTTCCGTAGTTAATTGAATTCAGTCGATGAAACCCTTGATTTTTTTTCTCACTTTGAATCACAGCTGAGAGGAGAGGGGCTAGAGTTGATTGAGCTTGGGTAGAAGGAGATGTTGGTGCAGGCGGTGGTCTGTGGGTGGTGTGAGATTTGAGAGTGGTGAGAGAGAGAACTGAGAGGGGGAGAGAACTAAGAAAGGGGGAGATGGAAATCGCCTTTAGGTTGGAACCAGTTTCTGAGATGGGTTACGGGATAATGAAATGAATAAGTCTCCCTTTATATCTTTTTTTTTATTTACGAAAATTTTTGCACCGCAACCGGTTTTGGTGTGGTGCGAAACTAGTTTCGGTTGCTTCTGAGGCGCAACCGGTTTCTAGGCTAGGGTAAACGACTTCTAATGCTTTGCTTCGTAACCAGTTTCGGTTAGGCTCGTAACCGGTTACTGGGTCTTCTGGCTTGGCTTCAGTTTTTTCACTCCAATTCATATCCAACAACCAAAAATTCTTCTCAATCCACCATTATAAGTTCATCCTTTACCGAGAGTGAGTTAGACAACCCTTTCCGACACCCAAGGACACTAAATACCAATTTTTGGCTCTTCTAAGTGTTTAATCAGAGAAGTGGAAGACCCCAAAACAAAATAAATGATGTGACGCGGCTCAAAATAGGTCAAGAGTAATTTATAAAGAAAAATAGATTTTGGGTCTAAGTGTGCCAAATAATGCCCATCATCATTTAATTTAGGATTCCCGAACATATACGAAAGCAAAATCAACCAAATGAAAACATGCAAGCTACAAGAGTTGGAATTTTATCCTACAACGGAAGATTGGTCCAAAGGGAATAGACGTGGATGTTGAATCTCCACTCCGGTTGTCATGGTGATCTTGCTCAAAACATTTATAATCCGGGAATCATCCTGCATTCGCTCAACCAAATTCATTGAGAGCACTAAACTTTTAAAGATAACAAAGGGTAACAAGATCCTAACTACTCCACCGGTCATTTACGCAGACAAAACGAGCTATACTTTTCTCTCCACTTTACTCACTTAGAAATACATTAGAGAAGGAATCTCCTGGTATTCCTGGGTAGGTTGGTATTCGGCAGGTTAATGTCCCTGAGGTCGCTCTTTATGGCTAAACCTTATTGGGACATTTCCAATCAATTTTTACAACCATCCATACTTTACCGAGGTAATCCCAGATAATGCATTACTAAGGATAGCTACATGGGCGGCTATACTAGATCGTCAACCAGTCGTTCGAGCACGGTAAACACTGAAGGTATTTCATTCTTCATGGATTTTACGTCTCCTAGACGTTATTATGCACTAAATTTTGAAAAAACTTCAAAGAAAAATAGAAACTACCATGAAGAGAATTAAAAGAAAGAGAAGATGATACAAACTACGAAGTGCATGGTGAAACCTACACCCCATAACTTGAACGATGCATTATCCCTAATGCATGCAATAGGACTACACATAACAAGCTGAAAAATGATGGGATACCACCTTACCAACCTTGCCATCCTTGCAATGTGCATTAATCATCTGTGGAGATTTTTGCACAACACTAGAAAAACCAAGTTAGCGCACTAACAAGAGAAAAAAGGATAGAATGTATAAGAAGTTGTAAGAAAAGAAAACAAAAAGAAAACTATTAATACAATTCCATGCAAAATTTTCACCCACACAATCCAACAATCAATCCTCCGGTTCAACGTACACCGGATCACCAAGCTCCTCAATGATGTCTTCTTTGGAAAATGGCTCAAGAAAAGGTTTTAGACGTTGTCCATTTACCTTATTAAGGTAGCCGGACGAGGCATCTTCGATTTCGACCGCACCATGGGGAAACACTTTGGTAACTGTGTAAGTTCCTTCCTATCTTATTCGAAGTTTTTCGGGAAACAAATAAAGTATAGAATTGTATAAGAGCACGCGTTGTCCCGATTGAAAAGTTTTTCTTAAAATGTTTTTATCATGGAATGCTTTCACTTTTTTTTTGTAGATTTTCGAGTTTTCATATGCATCATGCCTTATCTCTTCCAATTCATTCAAAACAAGCTTCCAATTGGAACCAGCGACTGATAAGTTAAAGTTCAAGTTTTTCAAGGCCCAATAGGCCTGGTGTTCCATTTCGACCGGAAGATGACATGCCTTGCCATAGACAAGCCTATAAGGGGACATACCAAGAATGGTCTTGTAGGTCGTTCGGTATGCCCAAAGTGCGTTAGTGAGACGGTTAGACCAATCCTTTCGGTTGGGGTTCACCGTCTTCTCAAGAATATTCTTCACTTCCCTATTGGCCAACTCGGCTTGGCCATTCGTCTGTGGGTAGTATCCAGTAGACACTTTATAAGTAATACCGTACTTGGCCATGATAACGTCGAACGGTCTATTGCAAAAATAAGTGCTTTGGTCACTAATGATGGCACGAGGCATCCCAAACCGAGAGAGAATGTACTCCTTTATGAATTTGAGAACCACCTTGTGATCATTGGTTCGGGTAGGGATAACCTCAACCTATTTGGATATGTAATCCACCGCAAGAAGAATGTAAAGGTAACCGAAGGAAGATGGAAAAGGGCCCATGAAATCTATACCCCAACAATCAAAAATCTCAATCACAAGAATGGAGTTTATGGGCATCATGTTTCGACGGGTTACACCCTCCAACTTTTGGCACCTTTCACATCTTTTGCAAAACTCGAATGAATCTTTGAAAATGGTAGGCCAATAGAAACTACTTTGAAGAATCTTTGCAGCCGTTTTTAGCGGAAAAGTGGCATCCACAAGCCCCCTCATGGCAAAAAGAAATGATGCTCAACATCTCATTGTTTGGCACACATCTTCTCATTAGTTGGTCTGGGAAATATTTGAAAAGATAGGGGTCGTCATAGAAAAAAATCTTGACTTCTATTTTTTTTTTGCTTATCTTGGGTACTCCAATGATTGGGTACTTGCCCCGTGACCAAGTAATTTATGATGTCCGCGTACTATGGACAAGTGCCTAACATATACAAATGCTCATCGGGAAAGGAATCAATAAAGAGGGTGTTGTCCATGGTATCATGGAAAGTTAGTCGTGAAAGATGACCGGCTACCACATTCTCTACTCCCTTTTTGTCTTTAATGGTGATGTTAAATTCTTGGAGTAAGAGAATCCACCTAATGAGTCTTGGTTTGGTGTCTTGTTTTGTGAGCAAGTATTTCAATGCCGCATGATCGGTGAAGATGACTATAGGTGACCCAATGAGATAAGACCGAAATTTGTCTAGGGCAAAGACGACCGCTAGCAACTCTATTTTTGTGGTGGTGTAGTTCATTTTAGCTTCATTTAAAGTTTTGCTAGCATAATAAATGACACAAAGATTTTTGTCTCTTCTTTGCCCCAAGACCGCTCCAATTGCGAAGTCACTCGTGTCACACATCAATTCGAAAGAAAGATTTCATTCGGGGGATCTCATGATTGGTGGGGAGGTTAGCATCTCCTTTAGGGTGGAGAAAGCCTCTTCACATTTTGAGCTCCACTCGAAAGGAACATCCTTTTCCAAAGGGTTACATAAAGGGTGCGAGATGACGCTAAAATCTTTTATGAACCGCCTATAGAAACCCACATGACCCAAGAATGACCTCACATCTTTCACACAAGTGGGGGTTTGTAGATTCGAAATGTGCCCTATCTTGGCTTGGTCTACCTCAACCCCCTTGGCCAAAATAATATGTCCCAAGACAATTCCGGAAGTGACCATAAAATGACACTTCTCCCAATTCAACACCAATTTCTTCTTCTCACATCTCACCAACACTTGTTCAAGATGATCTAAGCAATCCTCAAAAGTATTCCCAAATACCGAAAAGTCATCCATAAATACTTCAACAACCCTCTCAATCATGTTACTAAAAGTGCCCAAGATGTAATATCGAAACATCCCAGGTGCATTACAAAGACCAAATGGCATTCACCGGTAGGCATGTAAATGTAGTCTTTTCCTGGTCCTCAAGGGCAATTTTAATTTGGTTATACCCCGAGTACCCATCTAGGAAGTAATAATAGGCATGCTCTACCACCCTCTCAAGCATTTGATCAATGAAAGGTAAGGAAAAGTGATCCTTTCTTGTTCAAGTGTTCAATTTCCGATAGTCAATACAAACCCACCACCCAGTAACAACTCGAGCATTTGATCAATTCATTTTTTTCATTCTTGAATACCGTGACTTTCAATTTTTTTTGGAACCACTTGGACATGGCTTACCCATTTGCTATCCACAATAGGATAAATGATGCCGACATCCAACAACTTCAAAACCTCACTCCTCATGACATCTTTCATGTTGGGATTCAAACGGCATTGTGGTTGCCGTGAGAGTTTCACATCATCCTCAAGGTATATCCTATGGGTACAAAGAGTTGGATCTATCCCTTGAATATTCGCAATCGTCCATCCCAAGGCATTCTTGTGATTCCTCAACACCTCCATTAATTTGTTCTCTTGAGCTTGCTCAAGGGTTTGAGGAAATCACAACCGTGTATGTTTCATCCATTCCTAAGAAAGCATACTTCAAATTAGAGGGCAATTGTTTAAGTTCTAGTTTTGGCGCCCTCCCTCGAGATGCTTCACTAGGTCTCTCAATTTCCTTCCAACTCCTCAAAATTATCCTTCCATCCAACTCGACTCACTACATCCACCTCTCCCAAGTATGCCATGTATTCCAACTCCTTGGGAGAAGGAACATGTTCTTCCAACCTGACATTCAACAAACAAGATTCCAATGGGTCATTAATGAAATTGCTTCTACAATAACCCAAGGTTTCCACCACATTGATCTCATAGATCTCCTCGTCATCCCCCGGTTGCCTACACATATTAAAAATATATAATTCCACCATCATATTTCTAAATGTGAGATGCATGATCTCATTCCTGAAATTGATTTGAGCATTTGTGGTTGTAAGGAAGGGACGTCCCAAAATGACAGGGATTCGTGCTGCAACATTAGTGATGTAGGACAAGGGTCTACAGGATCCTTCAATAGAGCTGCCGCGCAAACTTCAACTTCAACCGAGCATCCAACCTCCCCTTTTTACCAAGCCGCGCAGCCTACACTCTCAGCCGAGCTACCCTTCCGCACTCTAGATGCCCGCACACTCGATGCTGAGCTGCCACACTTGCCGCACAGCCCCGATGAACTTCATCCTAGCACGGCCAGCCCAGCTACGTCAGCACGGCCTCAACCGCTGCACCTCAGCTCGGCCGTATTCCC
>NMUG010004332.1:0-13953 GCA_002855965.1 Monotropa hypopitys | reverse complement strand
ACGGGCGGTCGGGTTATAACCGAGTCAAAGCTCGCGCCCGTTGGAGCCATTGGATGGATGATAGGTTATAACCTAGTCAAAGCTCGCGCCTGCCGGAGCCATGGTGATGGATGAATTGTCCAGAGCCATAGGGTGGACGGCAGGTTATAACCGAGTCAAAGCTTGCGCCTGCCGGAGCCACAGTGTTAAGTCCTGGAAAAGCAATGAAGAACACAAAGAAGAGAGAACAGAAAGATGCATTTCATTAGATAATCAAAATTGACAAATTTTTACAGTTTGGGAGGATCCGTTTGGCACTCGCTGGATCACGGGATCATCAGGATGTTTTCTTCACCCTAGTTTGCTTGGCATGCATTGGGTCTGGCGGCCGGCGGCCTGCGCCGGTCGATCCACCTATAGAGGTCTCCCTGTCGGGCCAGGTGCTCCAGGTAGGTTTTGAAGGGGAGGCAAGATGTTGTAAAATGTCCCCTTTCCCGGTGGTAGGTGCAGTAGGCCTTCCCGTTGGGTGCCTTTCTCCAAGTTTGTGATCTGGCTCTGTGAAGAACGGCTCATCCTTAATCAGCCGAAGAACAATGTAAATTGGTTCTGTAAAAACCGTGGTCTTCGCCACGTAGTCCTCCAGTTTGGGAGCCTTCCTTTCCCCTGTTTTCATCATATTGACCTGCCTCCGGCTGTGCTGAGTGGGGGCAGGCCGTGCCTGAGGGGGTCGGATGGAGGCACGCTCGGCCAAAAGGTCCTCCAATTGACAGAACTTGTCAATCATCTGCATCAGATCATCCATGTTCTCTGCAGGATGGAGCATGAGTTCCCGGAGCATGGGACTTTCAGACTCTAAGCCCAGTTTGAAGGAGGAAGTGGCGACCCACTGGCCGCAGTTCTGGATGTCGTTGTACAACTCCCAGTAGCGGTCAGCATATTGCTGGAGGCTCTCGTCCGGTCGCTTCCTGAGACTGATTAGAGAGTCGACCTCTTTCCTTTGCTTCCCGCTAGTGACAAAGCGGGCAAGGAAGGCCCTCTCCAGATCTATGAAGCTCCGGATTGACTGGGCAGGAAGCTTGTTGAACCAAAGCGAGCCCTGGGTGCCAAGGCTCGTGGGGAAGACTTTGCACAGAACGGCGTCACTTGAGGAGTAGAGCGCCATGATCTAACAGAAGTAGATGAGATGGATGTAGGCGTCGGTTTTCGGATCGTACCTGGCAAATTTTGGCAAGCTGAAGCCAGGGGGAGAACGGCTGATTCGATGTCCGGGAGAAGGGAGAAAGGTTGAGCTGCTCTAGGCGAGCATCGACAGCCTGAAGGGCCTGCCCGGAGGGGTGGTCGGCGTGGTGGTCCCTTCGGTGGCACCGATGCTCCCTTCTGTCGTCGTCTGAATCCAGAGAGCGGTGTCGATGCCTTTCTTCCCGGTCGTGATGGTGCTTCTCCCTTTGCCGACCGGAGTCTTCTGTCTCCGGCCAGAAGTCCTGGAGGTCTTGTGGTCAGACTTCAACGGATTCCCCTCCTTCGTACATGTAGAGAGGGACAGACTCAGGACGCTTGGGGCACTTATCATTGCCCTCTGAGTGGTCCGCCCGACGCTCACGTCCTTTGGCTGCTCCCTTTCCTTTGCGCTCCCTGTCTTCCTTTGACTTGTGCTGGTGCCGCCGCTGCCCTGAGAATCGTGAGGCCGAGTCTGCGGCTCCAGTCATCTGGGTCACCTGGTCCCGGAGCTTGGCGATCTCTGTATCTTTTTCTTTCAGCATCCGGTCCATGGCCGCATCATAGGCCGATCCAAGCTCCGGCGTGAGGCCGGAGGGGGAGGCGAAGAGCCCCAAGGATACATGTTGAGGAGGAGGAGGAGGAGGAATGATGGGAAGAGTGGGGTCTTGGTTCGACGGTGTGTTATTACCGTCTTCCATAAAGGGTAGCTCGAGAGAAGGGCAGACAACTGGTTTCCACTGAGGTTGGTGCTAGAGTCCCACTGTGAACGCCAATTGTGGTAGCCGGTTTCTGCCGAACAGTGTCTTCGGATGCTAACCCTCCAGGTATGGGGTGTCGGTTCTGGCCGACGGCTCGAGTGGTCCCTGCAAGTAAACAATGGACCCCCTGCTGGGCTCTTTCAAAATAGTGGTTAGTGTCCGCCGATCGGTTTTGACCAACGGGGCCTCCGATGCTTAAGTTAGTATCTTTTTGTGTAGAAGGTAAAGCCAATAGGAGGAGGCCGGATGGAAGCGGTCGAGGATCAAAGTCTGGATCCCGTGAACAGTACCCCATAGGGGGTATTTATAAGGGAATGTTGGCTAGGGGCTCAAGAATATTGAATGGGCCGCACGTCGAGGGCCTTTTAGTGGGCCTGGATGGTTGATGGACCGGGTTAGGTTGTACGGACGGGGTATCAGAGCGAATACCCTACAATAGGGACAGGTTGGTGGCTTTCCGAAATAATCCAGTCCGTTCGGAAGTAGGTCCCGAGTAGCGAATGGAATTGCCGAGGGTCGCTGTCCGGACAGTGGCGGTCGGTTTAAGTATAGACCCTCCGGTCCGGACAGTCTTTGTGGCCGAAGCTTTGGTGATAGATTTTTATAGCAGGTTTTCCCTTAGGGCGTGGGTCCGGCCACCACAATAACCCTTTTTCTCTCATCACTTAACCCTTTTCACCCTTGTATGCCATCACCCACTCTTATCTATAATAAGGGTTAATATATGAGTGTTTTTACACTAATTAAATCTTTAAATAATAATTATTTTATCTTTACAAATCTGGAACAATTATTATTGTTTTCTAACCTCTCCCATTTTATTTTTAATTAATTAAATAAAATTATATTGAATTTGATTCGGGCGTGACAACTCACCCCTCCTTAAGAAATTTTCGCCCTCGAAAATCTGTGTTTCCCAAAATCACATAACCTTATTCCCGAATTCATATGGTCACACTATCACCCAAAGACATATGTTATAAAACTCATCATACAAGATCTCACATGCCTCAACATAGTTTGATGCAGGAGTGCATCCTTTACCACACTAACTCATACTTCTCTAAATTCGTAATAAGGGGTTACCATTACTCCCTTCTGCCCAACTTTGCATTCATTAATCGCAATGGAACCAAACTCCTAGATTTTCCAAACATTACTCACCTCTAATGCTTCCCCCAATAATTCAGATTTCACCGACGAGACCAAATGTCAATACTATTTACAACTACTTATGATCTTACCGAAGACACTCTTCCCCCAATTTCTTTCCATCAAATTTTCTACCTCCATAGGTCTAACTACTCGTAAGGGTTACATCATAATTAAGACTTACCTTCTCTTACTGCTTCAACTTATTTCCTTTCTCCCTATCCTCACTTAACAACCGAATAAAAATAACACATTGTACGATTATCATAAAGACACCCAAGGCTAAATTCAGCTCTACCAACCACATGGTAACATACATGCCTCATAACCCCAATCAACACTAAAGTGCTTACACCAAATAATTTCACTTTTATACAACTTTCACAACTCTATACACTCGAGAGTAAAACCACCAAACTCTCAATGTTAAACATTAGATTTAGAAAATACCTCCCAACTTGATAAACGGCACTGCTGCATCATGCTTTACGTTCTCAAGTGAGTTACAATATGATGTTGCCTAAAGCGTAGGACTGAGATACGTGTAGCACCAAACTCGGAAGTCCGAGGTCGAATCCACAGAGAGGGATCGATCCAATAGTGAATGAGGTTATTCCTTTTTGGGGTTTTTGATATTATTGGCGATAGGTGGCCAACCAAATGATAGGTGATTTTTGTTTTGGTATTTTCCTAAGATTATGACTTGGAATGTAACTTAATTAAAAGATGGAACGGCAATGGGGCATTCACCCGAGGCACTAATGGGTCACACATTCCTTGACATCCATGAACTAAGGCCAAGACGTGGCCATCATCCGACATGATATTCAAGGTAAACATCTTGTGGAGATAGACATGAAATACCTAGGATTAATCTCCATAACCAATGTATCCATTAACAGCTAGGACATCGCATCAAGAACCTAGCGTGTCAAGGAAATTGACAGCGCCCAGTCAAGATGATAACACTAGGGCTAAGGACCGAAAATAGGAGATTCATCAAGGTACTTCAAACAATGACCACAAGGTCAAGGAGTGTGCTACACCATCAGGACCAAGGGGAAAATAGCCCCAAGGCCACCCCAAGTAGACTACTCACACATGGCCATTACTTGAAGAACAAGAGATATGGGGAAAATGGGTTGCAGAAAATTAAACAATACAAGAAGATAAGAATGAGTAAAGCTTACTAATGTTATCCTTAGAACCAATAAAGAAATCTGAACTTCAATCCTTCAATGTGTTTATAGCAGCCAATGGAAGAAAAATAAACTCAGGGAAAAAAACCTAAATCTGCTGGAGAGAGTAGTGAGAGAGAGAGAAAGTATGAATAATGTGTATCTCCCCTCTCTCCATACGAATTGCATCCTCCCAGATGGTCCAAGACCTTTGCACTTCTCGTAATGGCAAGTTCCCCACAGGTCAAACCTTGAGAAGAGATAGATTAAATGAAAAGAGACTTCAAACGATTTAGCTTCAGAGTTACGTGCACCAGTGCAGAGGGTTCCTGCATCGGTGCAACCCTTTGTATTCGTCCAGCCATCAAGCCTGCTGCATCGGTGCAGCATCGCTTCACAATTTCTCTGTTCATTTGACAACCAGGTGCATCGGTGCACCATATCCTGTATCGGTGCAGGGTCATTTGTTTATAGGGTGCATTGGTGCACCACTACTCACCAGTCCTCTGCTACAATTTTAATCAAGCTGCATCGGTGCAACAGGTGTCTAAATCGGTGCAGGCTCTGACAGAAAGCATTGCTAACTTGCCATTGAAGCTCTTCTAGCTTTATATCATCATCAATCAAGAAAACAACCTCCATTTTAGGTCCATCATCGACACCGGCATCAAATACGTCATTGCAAGTGTGATTTCCTCCATTTAATCTGAAATCCAATAAAATCTACTAAGTGCACATTATATCTCGAAAACGACCATTGAATTATGAAAGCACACACAAGATGAGCCACATTAGCCCCAAGAATCTGCAATATTATGGGCTAATCACGACCCCCAACTTGAACGTTGGTCGTCCCGAGCAATGTAAAATAAGGTATGGCATCAAGTTAATCTCCTAAATGCGTGCATGTTGGTATAAAGTGTCAATCAACCTCACCAAGTATAACAACGAGATATAGTGTTTAAGCAATCGCAACTTTTACACTCGTGTGCAACCGATGACAATTGCCTTGATTCCAGCCTCACGTGAGCATAAAGGGCTTTCACTCGATCCACACAAGAACGTAACACACCATGTACAAGAAAACGATAAGTTATGCAAAAATAGAATCACAAGTGATACTTAAGAGAGGCCAACAATAAAGTATTGCAAGCAAGTAGTGAATAATTAACATACACGAGATTCGCAAACAGTAAGTACACCATTCAAAAACCATCAAAGGACTTTGGGCTTATAACATAAAGGTTGTTCCAAAAAAGAGACGACTCCAAAAGAGGGTAGCGGATAGCATTCGGTTGGTCATCTACCCATGTCGCTACCCACAAACCAAAACAAAACATAAGGCCAACAGACGACCGACTCATACTCTAGCCTAAGTCTCCGGCTAACTACTAAACAGATGCATAGGTTCCTCCTCAACTCCAACCTCATCATTTCCTCCTTCCTCTTCATCACCACCATCACCATCATCTCCACTTTATTCTTTAACCGGAGGTGTGTATTTGGTACCCGAAATGCTCTCCTCTCGGTCAGTATGCCAAGCCAATTCAGCCCTTAGTCGTGCCATTTCTTTCCTATCATTCTTTCGTTCCTTCTTTTCTTCCTTCGCGTCCTTGATGAGTTCAACATTTTGACAGAAAATTTTCTTCAGCCATACCTCAACTCGCTTGTTGAATCCCAGGGACTCAACGGTGGGCGGTGCAACGGGTGGTGCAATCGATGTGGAAGTGGATGGTTGCGATGCCCTTAAGAGCTTAATGCTTTTCGAGAGGGAAACAACATTCAGAGTTCCTGGAAATCCAATGGTGTAGTCTTTATCAAGAATCTTCACCCCTTGACGAAAGCATAAAGTCGTGATCATGCAAATAAAGGGCAATTTCAGCTTTGCGGTGGCATCCACAGCCTTCGTATCAATAATCTGATAAAAGATCCAAGTGGCCCAATCACACACATACTCATTGTTCATAAAGGCATACAATACCTCCATTGATTTCTCAGTGGGTCGATGCTCTGACCCTCGGGGGTATAGGTTATAATGCATGATTTTGGAGACGATGCGATAATCTTCCTTAAAGAACCCCAGTTGGTTCTCCCCACGAAATTGCCTCGGATCAACATAGACAGCCTGTCGAATGGTACCACCATCGATACGAGTACCATCTCTACTGGGGTAGTTTATAGAGTCCGGATTAGGTCTTGGGTACTCCAAATATTCAGCGACTAAGGCAGGAGTAATCTTAATTTGTTTTCCCGCAACGGTTGAAACAATGTGATCGTTGCTAGGTCGGTCAAAATCCACATTCGGGGACATATTCTTGTAAAATTCCCACACAACCTCCTTCTTATACCCTACGATCGGAATAAACCAAAAGCGCATACCTCGCGAAGAAATTTGAGGAATACCATGTGCTTCAATGCCCAGGCTCTTGATATCAATTTGTCTTTCACAATGGAACCCTCTCTTCGATACTGACTTCACCCATTTCTTCTTCCCTGCAATCGTGACCTGCTCAGTGGTCTTCCTCTTTTTGGCAAGTTCAGCAATGGTTTCAGAATCGGAGCTGGTGTTTTCGCTTGACTCCTCCTCCGATTGGCTCTTCTTACCCACAGTCTTAGTTCTGGCCATTTTGTGGTTGAGAGGGGTGAGAATTCTCTGGGTTTATGGGAAAAAGTAAGAAAGCAAGGGAGATAAGGAGAGAAAACAGGAGGTTCTCAGTAGAGAAAGAGGGGAAGAGGGTAATCGGTGCAGAAGGGAGAGAGAGATGGGTGAATCGATGCAAGGGAGAAATAGAGGGAAAAAGAGAGAGAGATTCTCGGGAGAGACAATGAGAAAGAGAGAGAAGGGTTTCAGGTTTTAAGAGGGAGAAGGAAAAGCTGGGTTCTCAGAATTTTAAAGAAGAGGAGAGAAATTAATTAGGAAATTGGGAAGTGGGTGCTCGATTTTTGAGGTAGGTCAGAGAGAGAAATTAAATTGGGGTTTGAAAGAAAAGAGAAAGGGATTTTCGGGGTTAATGGGGAAGAGAGAGTGGGAAAATTAAATGAAGAAATTTGGAGAAGTGTTTGGTTTATTAAAGAGAAGAGGGGTAATGTACCTTTGTGTTCTCGATGCTCTCTCTAAGGAATTTTGAACGGCACTTGAGATTAATGGACTGGGGGAAGATACAGGAAGTCCGAAAGTTTTTATGCCCTGCTCCCACGCTGCACCGGTGCACCTCTAACTTGCATCGGTGCACAGCTCAAAAACATCTGCACCGGTGCACATTCGATTCAAAAAGTCTCTGTTGCTTGATCTCAATCCTGCATCGGTGCACCATTTTACTGCAACGGTGCACCTGTTCATTATTTTTTTCAAAAAATTTCTCCAATCGATGCAATACCACTACAAATACACTCTATCATTTCTGGCCCGAAACTACATCGGTTCAGTAAGTAATTGCATCGGTGCACCCTTTCAAAATTCCTCCCAATCGATGCACCATCCTTCAAACTTGGTCTGCTGAATTCTTGCCAATCGTTGCATCAGTGCAACAGTTACCTGCACCGGTGCAAGGTCTGCTAATTTTCCAAATCTGATAACAGGTTCTCTTATCTCCCAAACTGAACATCCAAGGTACCAAAACACACTTCCTGGTCAAGGAATCAAGTGAAAATCTCCCACACACAACTACACAATGTCGATTTTCTAGGTTCATAGAATGGTATGCGTTTTGGCTTGTGGACATGGTCAAGGGAATACTTATGTGGTCTTGTCATAGAAAGGATGTCTTGAGCAGGTAAATAGTATAGTGCACATGTGAATGGAAATCTAACATATGTGAGTTGTGCACATGAATAACAAGGATGGTAGAGTAACAATTGGCGTTACAAGGTGTGTTCAAAAGAATGAATCGCCGCATGTAATTGTCACACATGAACAATGGAAATCATGACCACACTCCACCAAAATACCCAATGTTACCATGGTAAAAAAATGATGACACACAATGCCCATTCACGCATGTTTCAAAAAAAAAAACTTTGACACTCACATATGACATTGCCCACGACAACATATTTCAAGTGAGGACCCTACCCCACCCCCAACTTAAACGAGAGCACATCCTCGTGCGAGAAGTGAAGATGAAAGGGGACTTACTTGAAAGCATGAAGTACGGAGTGGTGGCAATGGATGCACTTACCATGTTGGCAACTTGAAGTGGTTCCTTTTAGTTAGAGACCTTTGATTTATACTAAGAGCAACGACTAGGAGAAAAGTGAGATGTATCATTAGTGAAAGAAAAGTCTAAATGTAATATGATTGTTTTTAAGTTCGGGGTAGTGCACTACTCAACAGGATACATTCTCAGTTTTTATGAGAAATGCCCAATCGAATTTCATGCCCATCCCTACTATTCTAGTTCCGTTCGAGCACGGAAAAATACTAGAGCTATCTCATACTCCATGTATTTAACATCTCCTAGACGCACAATGCAATACTCAAGTGGTATCCTTGGAGGTTGGCTCGTCCACATAGATGGGATCTACCAATTCCTCAACCACTTCATCTAAGGGAAAATTTTCGAGAAATGGTTTGAGCCTTTGCCCATTCACTTTGAAAACGTTGGATGAATCCAGTTGTGCGATATCGATTGCTCCGTGTGGATAAACATGATGGACGATGTACAGTCCTACCCAACGCTAACGCAATTTCCCAAGAAATAGATGGAGCCGGGAATTATACAACAACACCTTGTCCCCAACACTAAAGTTATTGCGATGGATTCTTTTATCATGGAAATATTTAACTTTGGCTTTGTAAAATTTTGAATTCTCATACGCCTCATTTTGAATCTCTTCCAATTCATTGATTTGCAACTTCCGATGGGCCCCCGCTTCCGGGAGACGGAAGTTTAATGCTTTGATTGCCCAAAAAGCATGATGCTCAATTTCAACGGGTAAGTGGCAAGCTTTGCCATATACCAACCGATAAGGTGATGCCCCTAGAACAGTTTTATAAGCCGTCCTATATGACCACAAAGCATCCGTGAGGCGCAAGGACCAATCTTTTCGGTCCGGGTTGACCGTCTTTTCCAAAATATGCTTGATCTCCCGCTTAGCCAACTCGGCTTGACCATTTGTTTGAGGATGATATGCAGTGGAGACTTTGTGAGTGATAGAGTATTTGCGCATGAGCACCGCAAAAGTCCGATTGAAAAAGTGGGTACCTTGGTCGCTGATTATCGCCCGTGGCATCCCGAACCGAGAGAGGATATTATCTTTCATGAAAGAAACGACAACCTTGTGATCATTGGTTCGGGTCGCCACAGCCTCCACCCATTTGGAGACATAGTCCACGGCAAGAAGGATATAAAGGTACCCATGGGAGTTGGGAAAAGGACCCATGAAGTCGATTCCCCAACAATCGAAGATCTCAATGACAAGAATAGGGGACAACGACATCATGTTCCTACGCGTGACACCCCCAAGTTGTTGGCATCTTTCACAGCTTTTACAAAATTCATGGGAGTCATGGAACAAAGTAGGCCAATAGAAACCACATTGGAGGATTTTAGCCGCGGTTTTCTTGACCGAGAAGTGTCCCCCACATGCTTCCGTATGACAAAAGGTTAGGATGCCCAATTGGTCCACATTGGCGACACAACGTCGAATGATTTGGTCAGAGCAGAATTTAAAAACATAGGGATCATCAAACACATAATTTCGCACCTCAAACAGAAATCGTCGGGTATCTTGCGCCGACCAATACTCGGGTATCTTGCCCGAGGCTAGGTAGTTGACAATATCAGCATACCAAGGGCAACTAGACACCATAAAGAGCTTCTCATCGGGAAAACTTTCAGAAATTGAAAAAGAAGAGTGATCATTGAACTCGAGGCACGATAGGTGATCGGCCACTACGTTCTCAACACCCTTTTTGTCCTTGATTGTGAGATCAAATTCTTGGAGGAGGAGTACCCAATGAATCAATCGTGCCTTCGCATCTTGCTTTGACAAAAGATATTTAAGGGCCGCGTGGTCGGTGAAGACCACAATCGGTGACTTTATCAAGTACGCTCGAAATTTTTCCAATGCAAACACCACCGCAAGAAGTTCTTTTTCGGTTGTGGTGTAATTATCTTGCGCATCATTCAATGTCTTACTTGCGTAATAGATGACGCAAGGCCCGCTCTCCTTCCTTTGTCCAAGGACCACGCCGATGGTGTAGTCGCTTGCATCACACATGAGCTCAAATGGGAGAGACCAATCCGGTGGTTGGACAATAGGAGGAGAAGTAAGAGTGGTCTTTAAAACCTCAAAAGCATGAGTACACTCCTTCGTCCACACGAATGGTACATCCTTGGCTAGTAAGCCACACAAGGGTTTAGATATTGTGCTGAAATTTTTTATGAATCACCGGTAAAAACCGGCATGTCCAAGGAAAGACCGCACTTCTTTAACCGTCCTAGGAATAGGTAGATTGAAAATAAGTGAAATTTTGGCCTTATGTACCTCTATTCCTCTCGATGACACTACATGACCAAGTACGATCCCCTCGGTCATCATGAATTGACATTTTTCCCAACTCAAGACAAGATTTTTTTCTTCGCACCGCTCAAGTACAAGGTCTAGATGACGGAGACACGCATCAAACGAATCTCCTAGCACTGAAAAATCATCCATGAACACCTCAACAATGCACTCCATCATATTAGAAAATATCCCCAACATGCACCTAGAGAAAGTTCCGGGTGCATTGTACAACCCGAATGGCATACGCCTAAATGCATAGGTGCCGAAGGGACATGTAAATGTAGTCTTTTCTTGGTCTTCCAAAGAGACCTCAATCTGATTATAACTAGAATATCCATCAAGAAAATAGTAGAATGCATGTCCCGCCACTCTCTCCAAGATTTGGTCTATGAATGAGAGAGGGAAGTGGTCCTTGCGAGTGCATGCATTTAACTTCCGATAATCGATACACACCCGCCACCTGGATGCGATTCCAGTGGGAACCATCTCTCCCTCTTCATTTGGAACCACAGTGATGCTGGCCTTCTTGGGCACCACTTGGATCGGACTTACCCACTTTGAGTCAGAAATCGGGTAGATGATCCCCGCATCAA
Source organism: Monotropa hypopitys (assembly GCA_002855965.1). Taxonomy (NCBI): domain Eukaryota; kingdom Viridiplantae; phylum Streptophyta; class Magnoliopsida; order Ericales; family Ericaceae; genus Monotropa; species Monotropa hypopitys. The sequence goes on along the minus strand of NMUG010004332.1, from coordinate 2,565 downwards.
GTAATTTCATCATCTCTTTCCTAACCACGTCCCACATGTTTGGATTTAAACGTCTTTGCGGTTGACGGGTCGGAACAACATCCACCTCTAAAAAAATTCGGTGTGTACATATGACTGGACTAATACTATGCAAGTCGGCAATAGTCCAATCAATGGTACCCTGCCTTGATTTTAGCACTTCCATCAATTTTGTTTCTTGCTTCACTTCCAAAGAGGAAGATATGACCACCAGGTAGGTGTCATCATCACCCAAGTAGGTGTACTTAAGGTGTGAAGGAAGTTCCTTCAATTCAAGACAAGGTGCTTGCACATTGGATGGTAGTGCTAAGCCCTCCGAGATAGGCAAATCCTCAAATTTGGGTTTCCACTTTTCCACCCCCATAACACTCTCAACCTCAAACTCCTCTCCCTCGCCCTCCAACAAGGATGTCAAATAGTTCACCTTCTCCGACTCTAGAAAAGATACCTCATCAGATGTGAGACACAATTCTAATGGGTCCTTAGAGAGCATAGAGTCAACGTGCTCTTGTACTAGGGTTTCAATCAAACTCATCTCATGTATCTCCTCATCATCCCCCATTTGGTTGCCCACATTAAAAATATTCAGTTCAAGAGTCATGTGGCCAAAGGTCATTTTGAGAATCCCGTTCCGACAATGAATAATGGCATTTAATATCGCAAGGAAGGGTCGACCAAGAATGATTGGGGTTTGAGGGGCCTTTGAAAAAGAGGACAGGGGACAAACATCAAGGACTACAAAGTCCACCGGGTATACAAAATTGTCTACTTGGACAAGCACATCTTCCACAACACCCTTAGGTACCCTCACACTATGGTCGGCAAGTTGCAATGTAACCGTAGTAGGTTTTAGTTCACCAAGAACGAGTTGTTGGTACACATGATAAGGGATCAAATTCACGCTAGCCCCCAAATCTAAAAGAGCTCTCTCAATGACATTTCCATCGATGGAGATGGAAATCGTTGGACATCCCGGGTCCTTATATTTTGGAGCAACATTGGTTTGGATTATTGAATTTACTTGCTCCGTCAATAAGACTTTCTTGTGCACATTTATCTTGCACTTCACGGTGCACAAGTCTTTCAGAAATTTCGTATGAGACAGGATTTGCTTGATGACATCTAAGAGAGGAGTGTTGACCTTCACTTTCTTGAAGAGGTCGTAGATGTCATCATAAAATGGACATTTTGATTTTTTCACCAACCTATAAGGAAATGCGACCGGAGGAGTATCACTAGGAGCCAAGGGCTCTTTGTGTGTCTCGGATGAGACATCCTCTTCATGAGCATTTGATTCATCCTCCACAAGAGATGATGGAGGGGTGATTTGAGTAGGAAGGATGGGAATAGGAGGTGGTGGAGGGACATCATTGGTAAGCACTCGTCCACTCCTAAGAGTAGTGATGGACTTGGCTTGTTTATGGGTATGGGATGAATTGGAATTTGAAGATTGACCCGTGAATGATTGGTTTTGGGGATTGGCAATGGGTTGGGAAGGAAACTTCCCCTTCTCATAGTGGAGTGTCCCTAATGATGAAGTGAGTTTTGAGATTTGAGCCCGAAGATCATCATTGATTGTGGCTTGGGATTGGATGGATTGGTTAATGGTGTCCTCGATGCTTCTTTTATTGGGAGGTTGATATGATTGGGGAGACATGGAAGGTCCGGTTGGTTGGTAAGGGAAGGATTGTTGGCCTTGATGAAGGCTAGGAGCATACCGAGGTAGGGTATGTCCTTGATTTTGAAATCCGGGTGGAGGAGGTTGATTAAATTGGAGTTGAGAGGGATATTGTTGTTGGGACCCATGATTTGGTCCATGATTATCTTGTATGGGTGGGAATTTTATGATCACCCTTGAACTCGTCCAAAAATGTCAGAAAGGATTTGCTGTTGACTTTCCCGCAAGAGTTGACTTCAAGACTTTATGCTGCAAAACAGAATAAGACTAAGAGACCCCCTCCCTTTTTCTCAAGGGGCACTCCGACGATCAAATTAATATTTGAGAGAAATATAACTTGAAAGAAGACTGAAATTCAGAGAGAAAGTCAGTAACAAGAGTTTGCGTACATTGCAAATGTCATCTGCCTTTGTATTTATACTGCCTTATTTTATTATTGTCTGGGTCCCACCTTTCATAAACTAAGTTTTTGAATGGTGGGGTCTGACTGTATATCCTTTCTCTTTTTGTCTTATCCCCTGATGTTTTTCACTTCTAACAGTATTATTGGCTCCACTGAATCTTCCTTTTTGGCATTTTGTATATTATACTCCTGTATATTTAATGCGAATCATTCTTTCTAAGATTTGCTCAATGATTAGGACTTTTCATCCAAATCATTCCATAATCTAAATTGTCACGATCAAACCTTTTATTTCACTTTTCTTATCTTCACATGTCTATAAGTTAATTAAACACAGATTTTCGACTCATTACCCGAAACTAATATTATATTCCCAAGCTCCAATTCTGCTCGGGATACAATTCTGCAACATACCGTTATTAATAATTCTGATCATTCTGGATATCTTCTTTCTTTTCTTTGACTT
>NMUG010004331.1:0-13953 GCA_002855965.1 Monotropa hypopitys | reverse complement strand
TTAATAATAATTATGGAAAGAATTTGGGAATTTATGAAAACTCGGTAATATTTTAATAATAAAAGATGAATAAAAGAAATTAAACGATAAAACATAAAATATGAATAATAGAATTAAAAAATATCGTAACTACGACGCACTTTGTCGCATTGTAACATAACTCAAAGGAAATTCAAATTTTATTTATTACTCTTATAATTATCATAATCTAATTATAATAAAGTATATAAACAAAATAATAATGAAATAAAATTAAAAGAAAAAGAAAATCAAAACAGAAAAAAATTGACAGAGGAGAAGGGAGAAAAGAGAAAGAAAAAAGGGAAGGAAATCGACGCGATCCAACGATCAACCAAACTTCGCCAAATCATCGAAGAATATTCAAGGTAAGGTTAGTGTCACGCCCTGGATTTTCAAACCATTTTTTTAAATATATTTTAAATAATAAACAGGGGATACAACTACTTGCCATCCAGATACAGTCAGTTAAATTTCTCATTACATCACAGAGCAGTACAAAGTAAAGGTACAACAAGGTACAAGAGCGGAAGTGAAGTACAAGTACAAGCCTACCACAACTGCTACTGTGAAAAGAGAGAACTACAAGTACAAAAAAGTACAACTGAAACTGAAGTACTACAACTGAAAACTGGAATAGCTACGCCCAAGAAAATACAACAGCTGACTCCAACTTCAAGTCACCGAGTCCGGCTAGCCCTGCAACACAGAACTAGAAAAAGAGAAAAGGGAGGGTCTGAGCAAACCACAACTCGGTGAAAAAACCCCTAACTACTACCAAGCATGCATATGCGGTGCGTGCCTACGTGTCCACAAGCAACAGTACTAGAATAGTAAAGAAACTAAAGTGCAAGTGAAGCAAACCTAACTCAAGTAATAGTGGACATAGGCGTGTCGATAACCAAGTGAGTACAACCAAAACCTCAAACTGAGTAGGAGCAAAGAGTGGGGTATCCTAGGTCCAACCATAGCAACTCTAGCATAACTCAACCGACCTTACCACTGAGGTAAACAACCCTAAGGATCTACCAAGAATCCCAAACCAACACAATACCAAGATATCCAAACATAACTCATTTTACGAACTTCACTAACTATCATTATCGCTAAGTATTGGATTCATATGCCACATTGGATATTTGAGGTGTTTCTTTCTTTTCCATCTTTCCATTCATTTACTTCACAACATGGATAAACTACGGAATCCCTAGCCAAGTCCATTCCGGTTATCCTATCATTCTCGTTATATGTTTCCAATCGTTCCAAAATTTTGCAATATGCATTAATTCAAGAATTCCATCATAAGTCCATTCTTGATTTATCCTCTCATTTTCTTTTATCGTACTTAAGAATAATTTCATATTTGATTAGGTCCGGCATAGTGGCTTGTTGGCACACTATCCTTCTCGTCCATCGTTCCCCAACTCATTGGGAGGGCCAAGAGACCCCCATTGTGCACAATGTCGTGGGTGGAGCGACCACCCAGGGAATACCGTCATAAGTCCATTCCCGCATATAATATTATAGCGTTCCCCAAATCATTTAGGAGGGCCCACAGTACCCTATGATTCCACGTTGTTAAGTGTTTCCATCGCATTAGGAATAAATCTAAGAATCCCCTCATAAGTCCATTCTTAATTTATTCTATCATTTTCTTTTTATCGTCGTTATCATGCCTAACCAAGGCCATCAAACTACCTTATTCCATCTAGACCGCATTCCCATGTCGATGAGTTCGGTCATGTTTCTTTTCAAGTGATAGATTCAATATTGGGTGCAAGTAGCCCTCGTAGGACACATCCTCCATATTAAATGTTCATTAGGTACATTAGATCACTTCGTTAACTTCTTCCAATCTCAACTCCACCCTGACCAAACCAAGGGAGACAAACAACCATTCCAACGTTCCTTACCTTGGCAACATCAAAGAAGATCTCACGACGATCTTTACAACACAAAGGGGCTATATCTTATTCTTTACATTGGACCCATCGAATTCCCAGTTAAGTTCATACCAAAAGTACAAGAAGGGACTTCACAACCGTCCCAACACCACGGTTCCCACACAAGGTACCTAGGCGAGCCACTCGCGAACACGATTTGACTTATGATCACTATTCAACTATCATCGAACACTTGGTGTCCACAACTTCCAAAGGTCAGCCAACGACGCCATGGGCTTCCCTAGACTTCCCGCAACCATAGTTCGACATCAAGACTCAATCAATCATTTCATCAAACATGTGACGCTCACATCATTTTCCGGTGATAATTAGACTTAATTGACCATAATACAATTCTAGGATCCCATCAATTTGACTCATAAGCCCCTTGGGCATTATATCAAATACCTAGTGGGTACAAGATCACCACTCAATTCCTTGAATGTCCTAGACCTCTCCTAACCACAATCACAAGTATTCCACCACAATGTAGCCCTAGGTCACAAAAATATAATGTACATACTATGACTACCAAATCGAAACCTATGTACACACACATATACTCGACAATAGTTAGGAGTTTACCCACCGGAGATTCGCCAGAGCTCCAAAGTCGCCGAAAACGTCCAACACACTACCATGATCCAAAACCATCAATGTGTAGATCGCCTCGTGCTCTTCAATGTGAATGAACGGGATTTCTCCTAAAACCTAAGGGAAAGCCCTCAAAATTAGAGAGAAGAGAGGGAGGAGAAATAGAAATGTAAGGAGAGAGGGGGAGAGAACTTACGTAGGGAGAGAGAGGTTGGGACTGAATTTTGGGCTCCAAATTCCCTCAACACGTACACAAACATATATATATCCCACATGAAAAGACAACAATGCCCTTAATGGGCATAAAAATCTTCCAAACAGCATCTGTACACCGGTGCAGCCCTTCCCTGCATCGGTGCAAACTTGCTCAAAATTCGACCACGGGGCTTGTGCACCAGTGCAACTATTCTCTGCACCGATGCAAACTTCCAAAACTTCCTGCACCGGTGCAAGATCAATGTGCACCGATGCAAACTCCTCCTGAAGCTGAATTTCTAAGTCAAGGATCCCCGGAACTTTCCCGAAACACTCCAGATCAACCACGAACCATTTAGACGAGTCGAGAAGGAGTCCAAGACCAAAATTCCAATCGCCTGTATGATCCAAGAAGTCCACATTAAAATCCGTCAATCGATTTGAGTTGCGAATTAAAATCCGAAAATATAATTAGAAAATACGAGTCGTGATACCTCATACCCCTTAAAGAAATTTCGTCCTTGAAATTGAGTAAGAAAGAAGAGGGGTTGAAAACCGAAGAGTTTGACTTCTCAATAATGAATCAAAATCGAAACACCTCTCCACAACAAACTTCTCAAGAGTAAGATCACACGAAACGCAACAACATCTTCCAAAGGGATGCTTGGATTCGATATTGTTGTTCGGACACCCGGTCAAACATAGGTACAACTTTGCTTCAACATCCAATGATTTATCCGCGATAGACACAATGCAAGGACACGCTTCACAACCCGCATGCTTACAAGCATGCCAAAAACAGGGGGATGCTTCCCGATACGATATAAATAAATCGGTACGAAATCGATTTCGTCGAGATAACAAGGAATGAATAACTCTACAAGGGATACCCTCTTCAAGGGCCAAATTTTGCAATCCTTCTACTACGACTCTTACCCAAACAAAATATAGATGAATCGATTGCTACCGACGTCAACTCTCTCTCTTTTCGATCTACAAACTCGCGCACAAGTAATTTTCGCGTTGTCGCCCGCCACAAGCCAATAACCGCACTATGGGCACTCCAATAAATACGGATACGCCAAAGACACGCCGATACGCTAAGGACACGCTGAGGATACGCCGACACGCCAAGGATATGCCGAGGACACGCCGACACACCAAGGACATGCTGATACGCTGACACGTTTTCAAGACCTTTTGCTCAAATGCTTGTAAAATTATAACTAGCGAGGATACGTCATCGTACCAACACCCACGAACTAGCCGAAATAAATGCAATGCATAAATATGCTCCAAACTCTCGAGCCAAAGAATACACAACACCAAACACACACATCCTAGTGTGGTAACCGTTTGACCTTGGTAATTTGTTTTAAGACGCCCTGGCCGGTAGCTCTTCTCAAACCAATTCACCACGTCAAACGTGTATCAAGTGTCAAGCCCAAACAACATGGCATGTCACTAAACTCACACCAAGTCTAGAGTACAATATGCATTTATACCCAACTTTCCCACGGCTAAACGGATACATAGATCTTAAGTCCACGAACTTCTTGTCGACGATCAAGCAACGTTCAACGTAGAAGCATAATGAACGAAAACAACCATTTCAAATTCCACTAAAATCTCGCAACCAAAATTGGAACTACTAACATTCGAGCCAAGGATGCAACATCGATAGAGGGACAAGCACGGGAATACAATATCTTTCGAACACGGGAAATCTCTACCGAAATCGGGAGTGAAACAAGATCGACAAACATCATCCACTCGAAGTTCGGAATAAAACGACGCACTACATGTCACGACCCAATCCTAAAAGGGGAGGTCCATGACCGGCCAACGAGCAAGCTCGCAAAGGCCTACTAACAATGAGTTTAGGGATTTCACAACAATAATATAGTAGAAGCGCTGAACAATACCCAGTGTGCATGATTTCATTAATAATCTTGAACTGATACAACAAAAAGGAGGCTTATAAACTGCCTCTACAACAAACGGAGAGATACATCAAAAGAGATATAATAGAAATGGGGGTGCAATAAAAATCTAAGCTCCAAGCTAATCTTCCTCGATACCTGAAAAGAGTATTAGAAAACGCATAAGCTAAAAGCTAGAGTGAATCACAATATATCAAGGCTACAAGTTTCCATGGATAACAACATGTTATCAAAAACAGTCTTTTCTTCTTTTTGAACATAATATGAGAAGGCTTATTAGCCTGAAAAACTTGTATCTGTGTATGATTTGCCAAGTCAAGCCTATGGCCTTCTCAATGTCCTTCAGCGCATAGCTTACTTTTGTTTGCATGTTCATTTCCGTTTTCATTTCGATATTCCGACATGATTTTATCATGCTGCTATTCACGGTGCCAGTAATCCCTGGGGAGCTACCCCAGATAGCATAAATGCAGAGTCGTGATATCACTATGATCAATCTGGCTATTGATCCCTTATTTCCCCCTCCTCGCCGGTTTCTGACTCCGCCCTCGGCGGCGAGCTACCGTGTCACCGTTCATGTCGTTCAATCATAAAACATCTTTCCTGTTTTGTCAATCCATGGTAATAAAAGGAGAGTACATGGTATTTTTCTTTTTGTGAAGAGTCAACATATTAGAGTGAATGCTTAAAAGCATAAACTATACATTTTCAAATGATTAGCATGTTTAAAAAGTCGTACGAGTAAACAAGGTATATAGTGATTCACCTTTATCCTGAGAATGATCCTTCCACTAACTTTAATCCTCAAATCTGCCAAAGATAACTTTAAAACATCATTTCTGAGATTAGTTATTGATTTCTATTGATCTGCCGAGCTAGGCTGTCGGACCAGGCCTGGCCGAACTGCCACTGGCCAGCTAGCCGAGCTCCTGGCCGAAGGCCTTCTGTCTGGAGGACAGTGGCCGACTAGTTTAGTTCGGAAAACTAATTAATGGTTGGTTCGGGGTTATTCTGGACCGAAGGGTCTCACTGCCGAGCTAAAGGTATTTACTTAAGCATTTTCCTCTGATTTTGCCGAGCAGTCGAGCAGAGGGCTACCGGTCTAAAGATTCGGCCGGGCTAAGAGCTGGCCGAGCAGAGCTCTACCGAGCTGGCAGAGTACTGGGCTAGACGTTTGCTGAGCTAAAGACTCCTGCCGAGCTAAGAGCTGGCCGAGCAGAGAGTCTGCCAAACAGCCAGAGGGGTTGCCGAGCTAAGGTAGTGCGGGAATCAAGTAGTTCGGGCTAAGGACTGGTTACAAGACTAGATTAATGGTTTCTAGAATGATTGACGACCAAAACGAGGCTCAGCCGAGTTAAAATGGCCGGGTCTCAATTTGCCATTTTGCCGAGCAGCCATCAAGGCTTCTACCGAACACTGGTAGCTCGGGAACAATGCTTTTGGGCATTCTGACCAGTCGAAAACGTTGGTAAGGTGATTATAGACTTAAATGACTAATTGTCCAAACAATAGGGTGTATGGCCGAACTAACAAGCGAGTGAGTTAAGAAATGGAGGACCGTCCACTCTGCCGAGCAGAAGTGCATCGGCATATGGGAGGTCGGCAGTGTTTGAAAAGGAACAAATTAGGTAGTGTAGTGGTCCAGACAAGTGTGCCGAGATGAGGTAAGTTCAGTCGGAGAGTCCAAAGAGAATCCGGACCTATCTGGCTTAGTGCCAAACTAAGATGCTACGGTTGAGTGTTCCGACAGAGCCAAAATTGGTCTGCCGAGATGATTTGAGTGCGGCTAAGTTCTTTAATGGATTTGCTAAGCTAAAACAGAAGAGAAATACAATGAACGAAGGCTTAAGATATACCTGGGCAAGGCTCCTGATCCGGCAAAGGTCTTTCCGAGCTGAGGTCCATCCGGGAATGCTGGTTCGGACAGGTGGAAAGATGTGGTCCGGAGGCTCTTATGAACAAGTGCAGAGTAAGGGCTGGTCGGACAAGGCTTGGCCGAACAGTAGAGTGTCCGGAGGACAACTTTCTCACTCTAGAATAAATGCTCAAGAGAAATCTTGGTGTGGGACTTAAATGCTTGGAGGAGAAATGTTTATATAGGGGTTCGGAGGTCTTGGGGGGTAGTTGGGAGCATTTAAGGGAGATTTGACATTTCCTTAATCCTGCCGAACGGGGCAGAGGGTTGTCCAATCGAATTTAGGTCTGAGCACCTGACCTGCCAGTTTGCAACCTGCGGCTGAGTTGTCCCATCCGCGTCAGGCGGCGGGTTAGTCCGGATGGGACGTGTCCCTGACGTCCGGCAGAGTTGCCGCGCAGCCGGTTTTGTAGCACGAGTCCGGGCTGGGCTGGTCAGCTGGGTCGACCTGGGCTGGTCCGGCATGGAGGGTTCGGACAGCCTTTGGGTTGGGCTTCTCCTTGGGCTTTTTAACTCTTCTCTTTTCATATTTTCGGACCTTAGCTTATTTTTGGTACACCTTAACCTCAAACTTAATTCTATTTAGCCTTAAATAATTTTACGAAATTCCCAAAAAATTCTAGAAAATATAATATCTTATTTAAACTATTTATTCGGGTCGGGGCCTCACATCCTCACCACCTTAAGAAGTTTGGTCTCTAAAACTTAAACAATTGCATAAATGACGTAAGGATAAGATTATACCTTAGTCGAATAGCTACGGATAGTTTAGGCGCATATCGCCCTCTTTCTCCCATGTGGCTTCGTTCCCTGATTGGTTCTCCCACCAAACTTTGACGAGTGGGATGACTTTGTTTCTGAGCTGCTTCTCTTGCCGATCCATGATTCGAACGGGTCGCTCTTCATACGCAAAATTCTTCTCGATCTCGATGGTTGGTTGAAATAGAATGTGCGTAGGGTCTGACACATACTTCCGAAGCATAGATATATGAAATACGTCGTGGACATTGGCCAGCTCTGGGGTGAGTGCTAATCGGTAGGCGACTGGTCGGATCTCGAAAGGTCCGATGTAGCGGGGGTTGAGCTTTCCTCTTTTTTCAAATCTGATGATGCCCTTCATAGGTGATACCTTCAAGAACACCTTATCTCCTTCCTGAAATTTCAACTCTCTTCGTCGTGCATCAGCGTAGCTCTTCTATCGGTCTTGAGCTATCTTTAACTTGTCCTTAATAAGTTTGATCTTCTCGATTGTTTCTTGCACGACTTTTGGTCCTGTGGGTGCTTCTTCTCCTACTTCTGTCCAACAATCTAGCAATCTGTATTTTTGCCTGACATCTGAATACTTGCTTGGTAGCTATTGTTGTAGGTGAATTCTGCTAACGGTAGATGTCCTTCCCCGCTTCCCTGGAATTCCAAAGTGCACACTCGAAGAAGGTCTTCTAACGTCTGAATCGTCCTTTCTGATTGGCCGTCGGTTTGGGGATGAAAGGTGGTGCTGAAGTTCAATGTTGTTCCCATTGCTTTCTGAAGTGACTTCTAAAATCTAGATACGAATCGGGAATCTCTATCGGATGTGATTGAAATAGGCATACTGTGTAGTCGAATGATCTCTCGTAGATAGGTTGCTGCCATTTGATCCATTGAATATGTATTTTTGATTGGGATGAAGTGAGCTGACTTGGTGAGGCGGTCGACTATTACTCATATCGCGTTGTTACCTTTGACGGTTCGAGGGAATCCTACGACATAGTCCATCGTGATATCTTCCCATTTCCACTTAGAGATTGGCAGAGGTTGAAGTAGTCCTATTGGCTTCTGACGTAGCGCTTTGACTTGCTGACACTCGAGGCATCGATCGATGTAGTTGGCTATATCCTGCTTCATGTCCATCCACCAGTATGATTTCTTGAGGTCTTGGTACATCTTCGCTCGTCCGGGGTGAATAGCAAACTTTGACTTGTGCCCTTCATTCATGATCTTCCGCTTGAGTTCCTCTAGGTTGGGTACGCATATTCGGTTCCGAAATTTGAGGAGGCCTTCTTGTATGGTGAACTCGCTTTCTGGTTGGTCTTTGGTGGTTTCCTGGATTTTCTGTAATTTTGGGTCGTTTGCTTGGAGGTTCTTGATTTCTTCGATGATGGAAGGTCCTATAATAATTGTCGCGAGATGTGCTGAGTAGAGGTGGTCTTCCTTTCTGCTGAGGGCGTCGGCTACGACGTTGGCTTTTCCTGGGTGGTATTGGATGTTGAGGTCGAAATCTTTCATAAGCTCCAGCCATCTCCGTTGCCTAAGGTTTAACTCCTTCTGAGTAAAACATACTTCAAGCTTTTGTGGTCGGTGAAGACGTCGCAGGTAACTCCATAAAGGTAGTGGCGCCATATCTTGAGTGTGAAGATCACTGTTGCAAGCTCCAGATCATGCGTGGGGTAATTCTTTTCATGAGGCTTTAGTTGTCGTGAGGCATAGGAAATAACCTTTCCATGCTACATGAGGACGCATCCTAATCCTTTGTGTGAAGCATCGCTATAGACAGCAAATCCTTCCTCTCCGCTGGGTAACGCAAGCACGGGTACAGTTGTGAGTCTTTTCTTTAGCTCCTGGAAGCATCCTTCTCTTTCCTCCGTCCACGCGAATGGTTCATTCTTGCAGATAAAGGTGTCGGCCACAAAGACCTGTCCGGACCAAAGGGTCCGCACCATAGCTGACCAACAACGTTCGGACAGCGAACCTACGGCGATCCCCTTCGCCACCTTGCGACCCACTTCCGAGCAGACCGGACCACCCGGAGGGTCACCCTCCTGTCACTGTCATGGGGGCCCCACCTAGATGCTTCGTCCGTACGACCTAACCCGGTCCATCAATCGCCCAGGTCCACTAAAGGGCCCTCGATGTGCGACCCACTCAATATTCTTGAGCCCCAAGCCAACATCCCCTTATAAATACCCCTATGGGGTAGTGTTCACGGGATCCCAGACTTTGATCCCCGACCGCTACCGTCCGGCCTCCTCCTTTTTGCTTTACCCTCTCCTCAAACAGTTACTAACTTAAGCATCAGAGGCTCTGTTGGTCAAAACCGACCGGCGGGAACTAACCACTATTTAACAGGAGCCAAGCAGGGGGATCCATTGTTTACTTGCAGGGACCACTCGAGCCATCGGCCAACACCCGACAACCGTATCCGGAGGGCTAGTGACCGAAGGACTTGTTCGGCAGAAACCGACTACCACAATTGGCATTCACAGTGGGACGAGCTAGCCCAAATCTCAATGGAAACCAGTTATCTGCCCCTGTTGAGCTATCTCTCATGGAAGACGATAACAACACACCGGTGGTTCAGGACCCTGCTCTTCTCATCGGACCTACTCCTCCTCCCCCTCAGCATGTCTCACTGGGGCTCTTTGCCTCTCCATCCGGCCTCACCCCGGAGCTTGGGTCGGCCTATGCTGCAGCCATGGACCGGATGCTGAAGGAGAGGGACGCGGAGATCGCCCAGCTTCGGGACCAGGTGACTCGGATGGTCGGCGCCACGGACTCAGCTTCACGATCTTCAGGACAGCGACGGCACCAGCGCAAATCGAAGGAAGACAGGGAGCGCAAAGGAAAGGGAGTGGCCGAAGGACGTGAGCGTCGCACGGACCACTCAGAGGGCAACGATAGGCGCCCCAAGTATCCTGAGTCTGTCCCCCTCTACATATACGAAAGGGGTGAGTTCGTTGAAGTCTTCCCACAAGACCTCCAGGACTTCTGGTCGGAAATAGAGGACTCCGGTCAGCAAAGGGAGAAGCGCCATCACGACCAGGAAGAAAGGCACCGACATCGCTCTCCGGTTTCCGACGATGACCGAAGGGAGCATCGGTGCCACCGAAGGGACCACCATGCCGACTACACCTCCGGGCAGGCCCTTCAGGCTGTCGATGCTCGTCTAGAGCAGCTCAGCCTCTCTCCTTTCTCCCGGACCATCGAATCCGCCGTCCTCCCTCCTGGCTTCAGCTTGCCAATGTTTGCCAGGTATGATCTAAAGACCGACGCCTACACTTACCTCATCTACTTCCAACAGATCATGGCGCTCTACTCTTCGAGCGACGTCATCCTATGCAAGGTCTTCCCTACGAGCCTTGGCACCCAGGGCTCGCTTTGGTTCAAGAAGCTTCCCTCTCGGTCTATCCGGAGCTTCAGAGATTTGGAGAGGACCTTCCTTTCCCACTTCATTACCAGCAGCAAGCAGAAAAAAGAGGTTGACTCACTGATCAGTCTCAGAAAGCGACCGGACGAGACTCTCCGGAAATATGCTGACCGTTACTGAGAGTTGTACAACGACATCCAAAACTACGATCAGGGAGTTGCCACCTCCTCCTTCAAGTTGGGCTTAGAGTCCGAAAGTCCCATGCTCCGGGAGCTCATGCTCCATCCTGCGGAGAACATGGATGATCTGATGCAGCTGATCGATAAGTTCTGTCAGTTGGAGGACCTTCTGGCCGAGCAAGCCTCCATCCGACCCCCACAGGCACTTGTTCGGCAGAAATCGGCTACCACAGTTACTCCAAAGGGCATGACTAGAAATTCGTAATTGCCATAACGAGTGCGGAAAGTGGTCTTCTCAACGTCTTCTGTCTTGACTTTAAGCTAGTGATATCCGGAACGTAGATCGATCTTTAAAAATACTCGGGCTCCTTGAAGTTGGTCGAATAGGTCGTCGATGTGGGGTAATGGATATTTGTTCTTGATGGTGACTTTGTTCAGCTCCCGATAATCGATGCATAAACGCATAGTTCCATCCTTCTTCTTGACAAATAGTACTGGTGCTCTCCAAGGCGATGAACTAGGTTGGATGAAGTTCTTCTCGATCAGCTCTTGAAGTTGGGTCTTTAATTCCTTCAGTTCTGCTGGTACCATGCGGTAGGGGGTTTTGGAAATCGGTTGCGTTGCTGGCATCAGGTCGATGGAGAACTCTATTTCCCGATCATTAGGCATCCCTGGTAATTCTTCTGGAAATACTTCAAGGTAGTCACGTACTACTGAGATGTCTTCCTTTGAGGCGATCTTCAATTTGGTTGAGGTGATGCTACAGAGATACCCTTGGCATCCTTTTTCCAGAAGGCGACGGGCTTTGGCAACAGATACGAAACACAGAGGTGAAACAACTCCTTCTCCCTTGAGTTCAGACTCCCCACCTTTTGATTCAACAAAGGTGATAGACTTTCCAACGCAGTCGATCTTGGCGTTGGACTTGGACAGCCAGTCCATTCCTATAATAACGTCGAAGTGTGCCATGGCTAGCGGAATAAGGTCTATAGACGATAAGGCTTCATTCATGGAAGATTCGCAATTCCTAAGGATCGTAGAGCATAAGATGCCTCTACTCATAGGTTGGGCTACGTATAGATCGTACCCTAAGGGTTCAAGTTCCAGAGGAATTTTCGTTGAGTGCGAAAGCGAAATGAAAGAATGTGTGGATCCTGAGTCAAATAGTGCATAAATGGGAATATTGCAGATAAAAATTCTACCTACTACGACTCTTTCTTCGTTGCGAGGATCTCCGGGGATGAGTGCAAAGGATCTCCCTTGACGTTGATGGTTGTTGCGGTTCCCTTGATTGTTGGCGTTATTCCTCGGGTCTCCGACGGGTATAGTGTGCTCCGGTCAGCTTCGAGCAATCTCTCCTGAAATGTCCCCTTTGACCGCATCCAAAGCAAGAATTTGCTCGGCATTCTCCAAAATGTGGCTTCTCGCAAGTTGGGCATAGCGGTATTGGCTTCCTCTCTTTGTTTCTTCTTTCTTGGTTCCTTACGAAATTTGGTTTCTTGGGAGGGTTGGTTCTTCCCTGATTCTGGTTTTGATTCTGCCTCTTTCTCTCCTGGTAGCGTCGGCTTTCGTCTATGTCTTGCTCTACCAGTATTGCTCTATCCAGCACATCAGCGTAAGACGGTAGGAGGAGGGGACGAACGACTCTTCAAATCTCGGGTCTCAACCCATCTTTAAATCTCTGGGCCTTCATTTCATCAATGGGAATCAGATATGGGGCATACTCAGCAAGGTTGGTGAATTCTGCTTCATATTCGGCTACTGTGGTGGCTTCTCGTTGCTTCAAATTCTTGAACTCCATATGCTTAATATTCAACATGGCGCGGGGTGCAAACTTTTCTTTGAAGATCTCTAGGAATCTTTCCCAGTTCATAATAGGCTCCGATGCTCTCTTCAGGTTCCACCAACGGTTGGCTTCTCCCACTAGAAGATACGATCCGATATCGACCTTCTGTTGCTCCGAACATTGAAGAAGTCGAAAGTTCTTCTCCGTCTCTGAGATCCACTCATTAGCTTGAACGGGGTCCATTTCTCCTTTAAACGTTGGGGGCTTCAGCTGTAAGAATTCCTTGACCACGATCATATTCGCAATTGGCTGTGCGGGGTGGATGACTTCTTCTTCTAAGTTAGCCGGTGGCGGCTCGACCACTGGTTCCTGATTTTGCATCTGATTGATGACTTCTTGTTGGGCTTGGACCGTCCTAGCCATCATTCTCATCATCTGGCGCAACTCCCCGATCTCGTCACGATCCTGACCATTCCCATTTGCTCTGGTGTTCACCATTCTGCATGCGAAAGAATTTATAGTTAGAAACTAAGGAAAAAGTCTAATTAGTTCATAACGGTTAAAATATAACATAAGAGATAAGCTGATGTTTTAAGTGTGTCCGGGGTCGTTTTAATCCCTTTCTATAGAATATATTTCTTTTGTCGTTTTTCCTTTCTGTAAAACTTATTCTAACTTTCATCTTATTTTAGTACTTTCCATTATTCAAAACTCTTCTGAAATTATATCATAAATTCATAAATTTCAACACAAAATCCATTTTATTTATTTTCTCTTTTTATACCAAAATCTCTAAAATTCCTCTTTCTGTTCTCAAAACTCTTTCTTTCTTTCTTATATGTAAATCACTTTAATTTTCATTTACTTTCCAATATATTTTTAATCTCTTTTGAATTTCTTTTAAATCTCTTTGATAACTCTTTATCGTTCGCAAAACTCTTTTCTTATCTTTCTCATTTTCGAATAACTGTTCTCATTTTCTCTTTCTCAAATCATTCCCAGTAGGGTATAAAATATCATTGGATCATTCGAATCCATCTTAATCTCAAAATCTCATTTCAAAGCCATGATAGCCCGGGGTCATTAGTACCGTTGACCACCGTTTATGACAGATCTGTAACCTTGGGGACATTCTCGGATAGGCACAAGTAATGATCCAAGGGTCGCTCGTAGTACGTCCCAGCGATAGGGATAACTCTGCACACTAGGTCCGCAGTAGGCACACTCTGCACACTAGGCCCGCAGTAGGCACAAACT